>VUYV01000005.1:3622421-3683922 GCA_008711295.1 Anarhynchus alexandrinus
TTTTTTTTTTTTTATTTTAAATTGGTTGCTGGATGTTTACTGGCAGACCAGACTGATGGCTAAAATTGCTGCCGTGAATGTTTTGGCATGAACTTTCCAGCAATTTAGTTAATCAAAAAAGAAGCAGCACCTAAATGTCTTTTGCTTCTTATTAAAAGACACTGGGCACATCCAGTTAAATATAGCAACAGGTTTCTGTCTAACAGAGGTGGCAGAAAGATTACTGTGCTATCGTACATGCTGCCACAGCCACTCTGGAAATCACATCAAACACACGTATAAGCACTCTCCCTGCAGACCTTGCCTTGTGAATTATCAATCCTAAAAACACGCTTCATTATCTTTTCAGGTGTACTAGTGTAAATCAGGAGTGAAAATAGACCAAGGGAAAAATAAGTACAAGGAAGACTCAGTTTTGATATGCCATAACTGTCATATTACTGAGTTATCCCCACATATTCTAAAAAGAGTGTTACTTGAAGGTGAGAATTTCTGTTGTATTAGATTTAAACTGATTTTTGTTCTAATTTTCAAAGTTCTTTGTCAAAATGTATGTCAAAGGGAGAAAACCTGAGAACGTTGGAAGCTGAGGTAAAGCAGGCTGCAAAGGGCATAACCTTTTCCATCCCAGAGTAATTTGAAGAACAATCAAATCACATTAAGCCTGTATTTGCCTTTCTAAATACTGGATCTGCTAAAATTGACTGCATTATAGTATAGCTATCCATCAGGTTTCCACATGGCATCCATGTGAGCTTTCCTGTTGCCCAGCACTGGTAGACTCTCCTGTGAACTTGCACTGAAGAATGTAGCAGTTTTAACCCTGGTAGGGTCAATTCTTTAGTAAGTATTTTAGTTCTTCAGCCCTGTTTATGTCTCACTCAAGTCAAAGTCATGTGCCATTTTATACCTCCTTTTCTACTATTCAAGTCGCTGGAAGTTCATTTTCCATCTTCAGATTGCTTTGTTGAAAAATTAGAAAAGCTATAATGAAAACAGTTCCATCTTTACAGATAGAAAAATGGGAGATGTCCAAGCTAACAGCAGCATTGCTGTGGCTCTTCACTAAAAGCATGTATTTACTAGAGATAGGTGTTCCTGTTCGAGCTTTAATCCCACAGGCAACAATAGTCACAGTGGCTTTGGTTTCAGCTGAGTATCCATGGGCTTGTCTCAGCTTTGCAGCTTTCTGTGGCTGCAAATCTATTAATAACGACATAAGATCATTGCACCAGGCCAGCTTGAAAGTATATCAAGGCAAGATATCTTACCTCCTACAGTAGAAAGCAGTGGACATCTAAGAGTGATATTTCCAAGGTATGTTTTCTGAACCGCCTGTGAATTGCAGTTTAAATCTTGAGACGCGAATAGCGCCTGCATGGAGAGAAATCTCTGTGGATTTTTATTCCAGCATGTTTTTGCAGTTACTTTTTGAACTCACATAAACTTCTAACATCTCCAGCATCCTGTGGTAATGAGCTCCACAGTTCTAATTGCATTTTGTGTGAAGTTTTTTTTTCTCATGCCTTCTAAAATCTGTCATCTGTTCATTTCATTTAATTCCCCTTAATCCTTGCATTAGAAGAAAAATGAATAGTTGTCCTCTGTGCTCTTTTCCGTTGCTCCATTGATTTTATAGACCTCTATCATGTCTTCCTCACTTATCTCTACTCCAAATTGAAAAGTCTTAATCTACTTAGTCCTTCCTTTTATAGGAGAACTGTTCCTTACCCTGCTAAGAATATTATTTTAGCTAGCTATGTAAATAGAGATTGCAGTATGTCTAAACAATTGACAGATTTTTTTTTTATTTCTTTTTTTTATGCTGGTTGTTAGAGGCAAACAGGTCTATAGCAAGGAGGCAACAGGTCTATAGTAAACATTTGTCTTCAAAGATTTTTTAGTAGTCGATGTCTCTTAAATTTTCTGCACAGTGAGGGGAAGAAGTAGTGCTCTCAGTCTCCAACTGTTGCATAAATATTTTTCAGCCCCAGGATGCTGAATTGATTGAAGACACAGTTTAGTGCCTGTTGCTCTCTATGTTAATCCATAGATCTCACCAGATATCACAGTCCTTGGGAAAGAGATGTCCATGGAAAACAGGATGTGGAAGAAGCATTGTGGCTGATTAGCTCAGTGTCAATAATATCAGTTTCTTCACTATTAAAGCCGTTGTTTCTTCATAACAGTAGAGGGAACTGCCTCATGAGCAGCAAAACCTGAGTCATGGTTTCTGGCATTTGTGGTCAACATATAGCCCTTGCGTGTCTCTGTTCGGTGTGCCACTTCTTCTGCACCTGGCTCCCATCTCACAGCTTTCATCTCTGACAACAAGGATCCATCCTTCCTGTCACCCTCCCAGGGCAGCAGATTCTTCGGCTGTGCTCGATCTTCTCAGGGGAGCTTATCAGATCAGGTCCATCCTCTGCATAAGTCTCCAGAATCTGGTCCATTTTAAATCACAGTGTCTTTAAATGAGATCCAGACACACATTCTGAAATGGAAGCTTTGCTTTTTCAGAGTTTTTTACTCTGTCCAAAGGGAGGTGTGATACTAACACATGACAGTATTCCTCACAGTTATAGTCCACTATAAACATGGGAAAAATAGAATCCAACCCTTTAGGTACTGGAAGGGGCTATAAGGTCTCCCTGGAGCCTTCTCTTCTCCAGGCTGAACAACCCCAACTCTCTCAGCCTGTCCTCATAGGAGAGGTGCTCCAGCCCTCTGATCATCTTCATGGCCCTCCTCTGGACTTGCTCCAACAGGTTCATGTCCTTCTTATGTTGGGGGCCCCAGAACTGGATGCAGTACTCTAGGTGGGGTGTCACCAGAGCGGAGTAGAGGAGCAGAATCACCTCCCTTGCCCTGCTGACCACGGTGCTTTGGATGCAGCCCAGGACACCGGCTCACATCCAGCTCTTCATCCAGGGGTCAAATGCTTTGCACAAGTCCAGGTAGATGACGTCCCTTGCTCTTCCCTTATCCACCAATGCTGTAATGCTGTTGTAGAAGGCCACCAAATTTGTCAGATACAATTTGCCCTTAGTGAAGCCAAATAAATAATTGCAGATTTTGAACCCAAACTGAGAGGCCTATGTAAAAATCCATCTACTAGGAGAAACCGGATTGTATCAGTTTTCTAGGCCAGCCACTACACAACAAAACTGTTATAAACCTTCATTCAAATTCACCTCAGGAAGGCACTGTAACAAAGCAAACATGACACCAAAGTCTTGTCTCTACATGAAGATGCGGAGCAATCCTCTTCCACGTGGAGCTTCTGGGCTGGACATCCCTTCAGCAGCATTGCTCCGATGGGCAGGAGTTTGTCTCCAGCTGTCACATATTTCCAAATGTTGGAGACAGAAAGGTATTCAACTATTAAGGTACAGGGATGATTTCTGATTTGTGTTTGTCTAGGAAACTGCCAGTCACCTGCACTTCATGTGTTTGGCATCTAATGACTTCCTGGAGCGGAAAGGGGCAGAGATGGGTTTATGAGCAACGTCACAGGGGGAAAGGGCATGCGCAGTAAGTCACACAGACTGACTGTAACATATGACAGCTTTCAAGTAGATAAATAGAGACTGATAAAAAAAGCAAAAGTTAGCTTTCTCTGTTGCTCTGTGTGGGAGAAGGAGAGTTTCCACTACCTTCATAGGGAACTTTCTTTTCTCTTAGTCTGAGGGACTGAGAGCTCTTCGAAATGAAAGACAGCTAAAAAAGAAAAAAAAAAACACAAACACAAAAACCAACCAAACAAAAAACAACAAAACAAACACAGAACTACGCACAGATTAAAAAAAAAAAAGAGAAGAGGAAAAATTTATATCAGCCTAGTAGCGGCGATAATACTGTGGCTGTGCCTTTGAGATATGCTGTCCATATTTGATCACCCTGGCATGAACTTCTCATTCCTGGCTCCCCAGGTGTCCACCAGGACACTTCAGTGTTGACATGAAGCACCAAAGACTGCAGTCCTGCACATCCCTTCCATGGATCGCACTTCTAGTGAGGAGGACACTTAGTGATTAAAGCCCCTGCACTCATTTTCACTTGTGACTTGAGTTAGAATATTCAATTTAAATCTCAAAAGCTGGTAGCTAAAAGCTGCCAGTCTAATTGATTCAGTATTCAGAATGGTTTCCCTTTCATATCCAAGCAAGGGTTCGGATTGATTTTTATTTTTAAATCCAGATTACTGTGTCTACCCTGTTATGAATTACAAAGAACTTTCCTGGCTGGTTCCAATCCATTCTAATCTGTCAGTCTTCAGCAGAGACTACAACTATAAGCACTTGAAATTAGATTAATTTCTGCTAAGGCAAAAAGAAATTTCTGTTTTATTGTCAGCATCTATTTCAGAACTTGGCTACTGGGATGTGGAATTACTGCTTTAAACCCTCTGGGCCAAACCCTAGCATCAGTGCCACCAATTTGCTCCACCTCAGGTCACATCTGATTAACAACAGGATTAGATCGATCCATTTGGCACTGTGGTTAATTCATGTCACTGTTTCACCAGCATTATCACATACTCACCACGGCAAGGGAAGCAGTGCAGCCACCCGGTATCTCTGTGGTTGTCAGGATGCTGTTGGTGTGGGTGAGGTTTTATTGTGGTACTCAGACCCTTTGCCTGAGAGCATTCATTGCCAGTCACTGCTGCCTTCTCCCACACTCCTATAGCTTACATGGGATGTGACCCTGAAAGTCTTTGCCTTTGACTTCCATGGTTTGCAATGGGATGTATAGCTCTGCTCTGGATACCTAAATCGTGTGTTTTGTGTTCCGTCTTATGCTGTCTGGCTAAATCTCTCAGTTTTAAATCTGTGACTGCTCAATCAAGGGAACAAAGGAGAAAATGCTGACTGCGTTGTAAAACTCTGAGCTGGGAGGCTCATAGATCAGCTTTATTTGAGCGGTAACACTTTTTGGAAAAGCTACTGGCAATACGTCCCTGGGTTAGATGTGTGTTGAATGTATAATTTCCTTTCTACCCGTTTCAAAATGATGTAGATAGAATAACAACCCAATGCTGTTAATAAGCCCTTCCTGCTGTAAGGACAGGTTGTTTTCTTTTTCCTCATGCTGGAGAGTAGCTCGCTTATACTAGTGGTCCTTTCAGTTTCAAGAGGATTTCTGGACTGGAAGGCAGAAGTAGGTAGTGTAACGCAAACTAGCATAGAGACAGCAAAGCCTATGTGCCTGGTCAGAGGCCAAATTAATTGCCTTCATATTTTACATTTCACTAGCTTTTTTTGCTCACCTTCAGGTTAAGCTGGCACGGCTTGCAAGAAAATAAAATAAAAATAAAAGTAGAAAATTAAAATACAGCATGAAGTTGTCAGCAAACTCAATCATTTGCCTCTGTAGGAGATTCCCACACCTGTGTGATGACAGACAGCCATCAGAAGGAAAATCAATATATCTGAATCTTTTTTTTCATATGACTGGATCTGTGGCATACAGGGAGGAAAGCTGAGCAAAAAGGTGGCAAGCCAAACTAAATTATTTCTGGATGAAAATTAGTTTTCTGTGAACAAATGAAAATATTCCTTTTAGCACGCTCTCTCTGGAAATGCTGCTCATTCGGGTTAAGATCCTGTTGTAAATTGGGGCTTCACTGAAGTTTAAGATTGTAGATGGTTAAGAAACACAGGATCAGTACACATAACCTAGAAATCAGTTCTGTCTGCATGAGATTTTGCCTGTATTAAAATTAAATATTACAGTAGGGAGTACATTTTAGATAGTGGAAGAAAACCTTAGGAAATTTTGAGTTGAGTCTGTTTGTTTCACTCCTAGTAGACAATTTGTATCCATAAACATTGACATGCAGAGTAACATTCATGTTCTTTCCATGTTCTGAGATGTGGAACAACATTTATGGCTTACAGAGAACAGAAGAAATCTCTCATGTCTCTCACATGGATCCTGTTCTGCATGGGACATTTGTTATATATGAGCTAATTGGTTAGCAGCAAAAATTTTTTACAAATATGTTATTACTTGCTGAATTTCACTGCTGCATCCAAGTAGTCTAATAAATATTTAATAAACAGAAAACTATATTCAGAGTGAGTTCAAAATAATTTAACTGCATTGGAATCTGAATGAGATGAACATGCTCAGGTTTGGTCCAGTCTTGGATCCATTAAAGAGCTCTTTTGTTAAGCACAGCAGAAGACAATTTGCGTTAGTGAAATGCAAAATAGAGAAATTAATCAATGAACATATTTTCTGAATAATATTCTACCAGCAGAGCTTATGATGGATTTGTTGTTGACAATAATGCAAAATTAGCATTCACAACAATTCCATCTCCCTGTAACAGCTCCATGAAGGGTTTGAGCAGAGCAGCTGGCATGGAAGAATCTGTAGCAAATCAGAAGGATTACAGTTATTGTGAAGCTGTTTGAGAAGAGATGGACTTCAAAGATGCACATCAATCAGGGAACACTGAAGATTAATACAATGTCTTAGGAAAAGCCTGAGTGAACCTTAGACAACATAAGATGCCATAAAGATGGATTTATAATTTCAGGGCTTTCTATCTCCATGAGTGCTATTTCTGTAATATTGATAAAATACAGTGAAAAGTTGAAATTAAAATGGTTCCTTTAGATACACTATTATCAAAAGGTCCCTGCTTCTCTCTTTTTTTTTTTTTACCTTGACAACCCCACTTCTCTCTCCAGATATTAGGCCTTGTAACTCTCTCTTCTTTTTAGACAAAAGTGCCATGCTGAAAATAAATAAGTAAACACATATCATTGCCACCTGGATGTTCACTCTCTAATTATTATTCCTTTTAAGCTGCTGACACCAATCCATATTTTACCTACCTACAGCTATGGATCAAATTCTGATCTAAGGCATCTTGGCTGGCTTTGATCAGTGACGCAGCAGCTCATGTTCTGTACTCTGCTCTCGGTGACTGGAACGTTTAGGAGAGAGAAAAAAGGAAAAAAAATATTTGATAATAGATTTCCAAAGACAGCCCAGAAAAGAGTGCATGTCCAGTGAAAGGAGAGTAGAAGAATCAGAGTGTAATCCCGGTTTCTGATTGCAGCAGAGGGATTGAAATTTTCCCAGGACTTCTTGAAGCTTCGTGTTTTATTTTCCATGGTGGCCCAGTGCACTGGCTACCTCTACTTAAAGCACGATCTCTACCACTCCCATGATTGACCGTATTTGTTGATTTCAATTACTAGTTATTTATATTGCAGATACACACCAAAAATACTGATGCTGGGTGCCATTGCCAGGTTGTACACGTACCAGTGGTGATCAGCAGTGGGGAAATACATGTCCTTTAGCTGTATGACAGTCCAGCACCTAAGTGACCTTGCCCAAAACAAGTGCAGGTGTCACCCTTTGCCACAGCTATTCATGTGGTCAGTGGCACAAGGGAGGTGGCTACAGTGACAGCTTAGTACTTAAGACAAATGAGTTGCACACCCTCAGGATGTCTGACAGCAGACAGTTACCTTAGAGCAGACGTTTAACTTCTCGACAGGTAAGATTAGCCCTGGTTTAGGTACGCGAGGGCTGGAACGCAGCCCAAGAAAACTGTTCCTGAGCATTTTCATCCAAGTGAGGGGAGAAATAACATCCTCAAATCTTGCAGCAAAAAGGGTTGTTGTTAGAAAGCAATGCTAACAGCTGCTGTAATCTTTTTCTAGTGAAATTAATCCCTACAAGACACTCCAGTAAAGCTCTGTTCACAACCTGTATTTTTCTCGCATCCTCTCAACAGATTTGAGCAGACCTTGAGTGGTGCCCTCTCCAGCAGTTTGGCTACATCCCTGACATGTAAATAATTTCATCCGTAAATTGTGGGATCTTGTGATGTCTCTAAAATCCATAGCACTACAAGCACAGGGAACATGGCGAGTTAAGGAGACTGTAAACAAGAAAGAATCTGAAATGAGATAAGGAAAAAGTACTCAGTGGTCTGCAAGATAGTAAGAAGGTCAAAAGTCAAAGCTGCTCATTGTCTTTCGGTGCACCTCCTTGGCTTAGTGTCTCATCATCTTAATGTGGATTAGGTCACAGGAACTTAAAAGAAAAACAGCAGCAGTTCATGACAATCCAAAGATAAGCAACAAAATATAATACTCACAGCACAAGAAGGTTGCCAGTTATACTGAGAAATATCTGTTTTTTACCTTACAGTGAAAACTCTAAGTGAAGCTACAGTGAAAGCAGATATTTTTTTTTCTTTCTTTTTGCTTTTCTGCTATATTTTTCAGTTACCACAATCTCTTAATGTCAGACCTCATAACAGGAGAGGTAGTGGACATGATAGGGATAAATGAAGCCAATAATTCCAGGGAAAGGAAAAAAACCTCACACAGATCAGTCATATATTCCAAAGCAGCAAAGCATTGACTACAGTAAGATAAAGAGACAATAGAAAATTAATAACTCAAAAGTTATAAGTAGAATGCAAGCATCCATTTTAAATAAAGATAAAAAGATCTGGAGTCAAATTATGTGTGTTGGTGGGAATGAGTACACTTTAAGGGGTTTTGGTCCAAACTATTGAAAAATAAATATAATTCAGAATTCTAGAAAATATAAAATAGCCTTCCTACTTTGTCTTACTAAAGTTGTTAGACTGACTCTCTCAGGACATCTGGTTCATAGACTTACAAGCACTAATGTTAAAGCAAGACAAGGAAGCCTATAACATATGATGTCCTGTTAAACTGGTGACACATAGGTGTCCAGTTAAACATCACTCAGTTCTTTTGATGAACCTGATTTTCCTTCAGGTTTTGTATGTATGTAATGTGTATTTCAGATGATACATTTTTCACGTGATGTAAGTTGAAGACTGTGGTAAGATGGCTTTCTTAGTCTGACCTAACCAAAATCATCTGACCAGAAGATAAAAGCATAGGCTGCAAAACATTACTTGCTCATCTTCTTACCTAAAGGCCTAAAAAAATGTCAGAGACAATTCAACTACATATAGAGAAGATGTATTTCCCAGGAAGCAGCAGCAAGGCTTTTCTTTCTCCTTCTAACTACATCAGATACACAGAGGCTGCAGGTGTGGGGAGACTCTGTCCTCTCATCTCTCTTGGCAAAATGGCTCAGTTTAAAACCTGCAGTTTTATGGTATGAATGTTTCACATCCTCCTAATGCTGCAATAGTCCCTTTGCTCCCTGCTGCCCTTCTTCACCCTTGCCACCGTGCGGCAGCTCCATGTACAGGCTTATTGATGGTTTGATATAGCGGCACACAACTTGCTTCAATGAAGGCACATAAGTAGCTCCTCATGGCTGGTCAGAGCTTTGAGGACCAGTTCAGCAGCACATTAAACCCATTTTAATACAAGAAAGTGTCTAACAAACAGGTATTTAACGCTAACTGCAGTGAGAATTTAGCCAGTGCTAAAGGGAAGCAACAGCTGAATTGGTATTCTGAACAAAGAGGCTTCACCCAGGCATCAGACATAAAGTTAATTTTCTTTGTGGATTCTTGTTTTCAATTTCCTATTTTTATGCTAGGGGAAAAAAATAATTTCATGATATATATAATTTTTGCCGTTACCAGGTGGGGGTTTTTTTTTGCTTTTCTTTGGAAAGTCAATTAAGTAATAAAATACACTTAAAAGTAAAAGTGACCCTCTGTTGGCCAGGCATTCTTTTAATAAAAACCAAATTATGTCCTACTGACTATCACACCAATACACCTGCTTTCTCTAGGGAAATTTACATTAATATAGAGAATTCAATCTTGAGTTGATGCAAAAAATGAAATAATATTTTAAACTACTGATAAATATCTTTTTCAAATTATATTAGGTAGGGAAGAAGAAGATGTAGTTATAAACTGTTTTATCCCAAATGAAAAATAGATGAAGCTGCACTGAAGTTAGAAACACTGAAATCTACATTAAGAAAACCATTATAGAATATTGAAATCATAATAAAACATGGATTTTAAGTGCAAATACCAGCCATTTCAATGCAGATATATTCATATTTAATGCCCAACTGATGTTAATCTTGCCTAAGATGGAATATTCTGAGATTACACAGGCATTTTGAGGTTTTTCTCTCTCTCTAAGGACATTGAAGATTCAGCTGTAACAAAGACATCTGTCTTGCAACAAAATACTTGAGTGCCTTACTCTTCATTATATAGCCTTTTCTCCAAACCAGTTATTCTTTCTGTTCCTTCTGTTATAAAGCCTCGCAAAATATAATTCCAAATTACTCAAACAACATTCAGAGAGGAGTTAGTGTTACATATCACCAGTGTCTCCACTTATTTTCAAATACAGTGCTAATATATCTAGTCTTAAGAAGAATAAATATCACAAAATTAAAATGCTGAGTGTAATTTTGAAACAGATGGGTTGTGGTTCTTGAAATTCAGGGTACAAACAGTACATGTCCAGAGCTTTCCAGATGTAAAACACCTGAATCTCACCTGTTGTGGGATTCTTGGGACCTCACTGAGGTCCTTCCCCTTCTTTTACTCTGCAGAAAAAGTGTGCAGTAACAGCTACGCAAACATAATGCGGACCTGACAAGGCAGAGTTAAATACGTAGTGACTGTCCCTCTGCAGCTTAGGGAAATCCTGGTTCTCTGTTTACTGATATGAGCCTTTTGTCAGAAAACTGTGACTTCCACTTCAGAAGTTCAGCAAGATAAAGCATGGTAAAAAAAGTGAAAAATCCCAGTTTTGAAAACAAGTGCCCATGGAGGTTTTTTTTAAAGACTGTTCAATAGATGATATAGGTCTAAAACATAAAAGTAGCGTTATTTTATGTAAAGGATTTACTGGTAATATGGCAACAGAAGTTCTAAGAGGGACTGGGGAGGGGGGAGAGAAGAAATGTCTACTGAATGATGGGTAGCTGCCTACTTTAATGCTTCCTAACAGCTAGCTTGTGTGGCTGTGCAGCTCTCAAGTTATAAGTTCAAAGATTGATTAATCATCCACTCAAATGCACCATAAAGTTTTAGAGTTTTTCCCTTGGTAGATGTCTGGAACATTTGGGGGAAAAAGTAGGCAATTTACAAACAAGGACAAGGAAACCTGAATAGCTGTTATGATTTAAAACCGAGCATTTACTGATAAAAGCTGCCTACTCACTTGCAAGTACTTTGATCACAGAGGATTGAGGGGGTTGACTGCAGTATGCCCTACCTTATTGAAGACTTCCCTAAACTGGGGCATGCCAGTCCTGTGAGCCATTAAGCGTTTCTTGGCATGACGTGGAATTTCAGAATGTGTTAGTTTAGAAATGATGCACTTTCATATTCAAAAGTTCTTTGGAGAGTATTTTAAAAAAAAAAAACAAACAAACAAAAAAAAACCCCAAAAACACAAGAGAGGGACACATCCTCAGCTGGAGCAAAAGGGTGTAATTCCACTGACTCCATTAGAGCTATGCCAATTCAGACCAAACAAAACAGCTGAAAAGCAGAAGGAAAGTATTTCGAGGAAGGCATATCCTATCCAGGTTTAGCCCTGATAAAGAAGGCCGAGTTCATTGTGAAAATAGCTAGGAAAAGATGCAGCACTGAAGTATTTTCCAGGTGTCAGTGGAGAAGGGAAACAGATCCGTGGTCTTGAGTCTGAGACATCACTCTGTCCTGACGGCCAGCACATGGACATTGGTCATAATCTTTCTTCTGCATCCTCTTGTTCACTGGGACTCTTACATGAGAAGTCTAATTTTAAGTGCATCCTTGACATTTTCTCCCTCAGCAATAATTTGACATTTTCCACATCTTATTACTTATGAAACCTGACATCATGTCAGTCTTCTAGTGTGAACTTTCAGCCACTTCAGTTTTCTTCCTACTTAATTACAGCCATGATTGAAGGAAAATTGTTAGCTACTCTTGTCCAGCTAGCCCACTTACGGGTAAATTATGACATTTCCAGATCCAAATCATGTTTCTAAATTTGTTAGCATATTAATATAAGGCTGCAAATGTATGTATATATATTTTTATGTGTATTTGAATGTGCATGCATGCATTCACATGTAGGTAAACATTTTTTGCAGCATATGCATCTTTGGCAGTAAAAAAGTGTTAAATGACCATATTTTGCAAGGGACATTCATTGTTAAATCAATATTAGCTAAATTGCTCTATTTGTAGAGTGTATGCGCTGTTCTCACTATTTTCTTTTCACTCTTTTTAAGGTAAACACTTTCAAAGCTATATACATCAGCACTTTACGAAATAGAACCGGTTTTCAGCTCAAACAGGTTACCTGTGGCTTTGTTACCCCCTTGCAGATGAGGAATTACACAGTAGAAAACTATGCCCTAAACAGAGGTGAAAGCAGTGGGAGTAATTTATAACAGATCCTTTACCTATTGTGCTTTGATACAGCATTATCAGAAAGACAAAAAAAAAACCAAACCCTGTTGCAGTTGTGCGATCTCTGGAATTTCAGGCTTTGCCCCTGCAGCTGTTGGTATTCCTTTTGGCTATTTGGAAATAATTAAGTAATAATGAATTTAAAGACATCTTTTGTATCTTATTTTTACATGAAGCAGAACTTATGTAAACTCTCTGTCTCATAGTAAGGCAGTGCTGAGAAAAATGTGTATAGTGAAAAGTCATACTGCTTCTCTGTAGAAAAAGCCAAGGAAATCTTCAGGAGGTTGCCAATTCCTGGGTGAGATCCCAGAGGTTTTGGGACACCTCGGCCGAGCCCCGAGAGTGGCTGGAGAAGCATCAGTTGTGTCAGTCCCGCACCGTGTGCCTTCCCCTAACTCCAAATTTCCGGCTGATCCCTCCCGGCACATCAAGGGTAGCGCGTAACACTCCATTTAGCTTATTCTCCTGTTTTACTCTCACAGAAAATCCAAACCCTGGTGGATTCACTTCCCAGAATAGATATTTTATTCTGCTGATTGGGGATTTTTTAAAAGTTAATCCATGCTCCAAATTCAGGCAGTGACACATCCCCGCTAGCCACAGAAGCAAAACAACGAATGCTGCTCAAGCGTTTTGGGATGGGAAGCTGGCGAGGGAGTCTCAAACTTCAGGGACAGGCTGGTTCGCTGGCATGGCTGCACCCTTGCCCATCTGCTAAAGTGGCAGCGTGCCTGCTGAAAAATTACTCCGTGCTACAAAAGTGGGTTGTGCGCTGTAGGTGAAAATGGCAACTTAAACATTCATATTTGTCTTCTAAAAAAAGCAAGCATTTTTCAGGAATTTTCAGCTGCGTTCCTTTCCATGTATGTATGCGTGGGTGTTTATATATATATATTTATATGTTATACATCTATATGTGTGTGCATGTGTACACACAGATATACATGCCTCTTGTTTCCTCCAAATATAGATTATTTCCAACATTTATTTTATACTCTAACTGCAGTCCTTAAAATTGTAGGTCCTCATTTCTCTGCCCTTCATTTGTAGCCACCAGTGCAGTAAGCAAGGACTGTTGCCCAGTCTTTGAGTCCTGGTCGTTGCACTGGAGCCCAACAACTCCCTTCCACAGTTAGCTGGGTTCCTGCCTTAGCCTGGAAAGACACACTCTCCGTGTCCTGTCCTTCCATCTTGCTCCTCAGTGACTGCTGAAGCTACACCAGGATGGGGAGCGTAACATCAAAAATTAACTTTTGTGAGGTGCCAAGATGGTGGGCACGGCAGAAATGTATAAATTACTTTTGCTACAGTGTGAAAAACTTCTTTGAAGCAGTTAAGCTCCAGAATCCAACTTCCATATGGAAATAATAATTGAGAAGTTTGGAGTTTAAATGTTGAGTCTTCTGTATGATAGAAAATTTTCTGATTCCCCTGGTGACTGAACAGAAGTGGCTTAGACTGATTTTTTTTCCCTTACTACCATCACTCACTTTTCATCTAAAAATGTCAACTGAGTTTCAGAGTGAAGTCTGAATTCATCTGGTCAAATTAACCTTCTCAATAGTCTTAAAGCGAGAGCTGACCTTTGCTGAGGTATAACTTACATCAAATGCTTTAAGGAAATCTTCAGATTGTTCTGCAAGTGAGTCGCTGTCTTCAAATTAGGAGCACCATTGAATATATACAGAACCTGAATTTTGTCAAAATACAACAGAAAAAATATTTCCCAATATTTTTCCTTGAAGCCTGAAGTGTAGAACCTTTAAATGGAGCCTCAGTTTCCACTGTAACAAAAAAATTTCAAAGTGCGAACCTGTTTGTCCATGTTATATCTGGACACACTAGATTTCAATTTGAAGCATAATTTTCACCTCTCTCTATGAAAAATTAGACTTAAGTATGATTCAATTTCTTGACTCAACATCTTTGGAGGAAAGGGAATGCCAAGAGGAATCCCTGTATGTCCCAGAACAGGGAAAGAACAAAAACCATAAACGACATCCCTTTTTTTTTTTGATGACTGAACCCAGTGTATTCGAAGTTCACTGCTTGATTGTACTTTATATAGCAAATGGAAACGAGGAAAAATATTGGTGCAAGTGGTAACAAAGTAAACCTGATACAAATGTTTCTGGGTTTAGGTTTGGGGATTCTTTTTAGTCATTATAATGCTCAGGGCAGCACAGCTACGTTCCCCAAGTGGGTACCTGTTCAAGGGCAATTGGATGCTTTGTCATTTTTGGTTTGAAATCTGAGTAAATGTTGACTCTTGATTTACGTTGATCAGTATCTCATATTATGGGGGGTTTGTAAGGAAGAGGTACCCAAGGTCAGCTGCAAGAATTCAGAATAAATCTTACACATATGACACACTTGTTCTAAAAGCATAAATTGTAGGATTTGCAGATTCTCTGCTACTCTTAAACATCTGTCGCACTTTTCTTCCCAGGACTACAAGGAGATGTTTGACAAAATCCAGGAGCATAGAAATACATCTATAAGTCAGCGCCCTGCTCTGCTAAGAGCTCCAAAGTACTTGTGACATTTTCCCTATACTGCAGATTGTGAATAGATGGTTATTTCAGCAACTTAGAACAGAGGGCTTGATGCTGAAATTTAATTGTCCCTGTGAAAATCTCTGTTGGAAGCATATACCACAAAGCTGCAATTACTAAGGATCTAAGAAAACTAGAAGAATATATTTTCACATATTAATCAAAGAAACTTTACTCCAACTACAAAGCAGCCTTGGGAAGTGGATAGTATAATTGAAGAAAGGATTGTCCCTAGGGAAATAACATAGGTATGGCTAGAACTTGTTACATCTTTCCATCTTGCTGCTTAGATGGATTACGCGGTTAACAAACCTGCGTGTCACACGTGCAATGGAAGTATGCCTGTTTCTTCTCTGAGCTGCTGTGCCTTATAGCGAACACTCAGGATACCAGAAAATCTCTGAGGGCTGGCATATGAGCGTGCGTTTCTAAGTACCCATATAGGTACAGAAAAAAGGAGGCTCCGTCTTTTTAGAGACCTTCTTGTTCTCTTTCAGTGTAAGAAAAACAGATATGCTTTGGTTTGTTTATTTTTACTAGTAGTATATGGGAATTGTGAAGGTCAAAGCAGATTTCATCCGTGGTGCAATTCAAAGTGACAAGGAGGAGTTATAAGTACCACTTTTTAGTATCAATTTGGAACCACAGAGATGGGCTGAGAATTATGAAGAAATGAGCATCTGTTCAGCTTCCAGTGATGCTAAGCTATCTTATTCCTCTGGCACAGATTTATTTATATGAAGCGAAGTACTGAAACAAAATGTTGGCTTAGCCTCAATCTCTTTTTTAATATTTTTTTTTTTTAATCCAATGTCATGAAAACCATTTTGTTTTGTTTCAATTGTAAGTTACAGTTCCATTTTCATTTCTGGCATTGTGGAAAATTGTTTTCTCCAGGTAAATATTGGCAGTTTACAAATGCTTATGTGAAAACTGAATGGAAATTGTGTGAAAATTCAGGGGCTGTCCTGAATGTTGTAAACTTTTCCCACCACCATCTTGTAGGAGAAGAATATGGAGCTATACTTGCATTTCCAAGTGCTTCTGTACGTGAACTCAAAAGCCCAAGGTGGATTTCGAATGCAGAGTTTTTGATCAACTTAAAAAATTAAAAGCAGCTGTGTTTCATATCAAATAAGCCCCCCTAGGTTAGATACCTTGGTTTAAAAGTAGGTTGTTTTGGATCTGCCTATAGCCTAAGGATTTCAACAGAAAGATTCAAAGGTCTTAATGAAAATTTGATCACCATCTCCTGAGAGGGGAGGGTTTTGTGTGAGAATTCAGCTATGCCTGTCTGCTTGGGTTGGAACAGCCCTTACAGCTGCATTTCAGCTTCTAGCCAGAACAAAAATGAAAACATAACTTATTTTTTCTGCAGCCTCATTAAAAGTGAACTAATTTTTAAGAACATTATACCGTAGTTCCATACTTCATAATAAACTGTTTATTTTTTCCCATATAAATGAGTGTGAACCATTAAGCTTTCAGCAACAGCACCTAAAATAATGAGGAGGAACACATTGTTATAATGAGGATAATTGTAATTGCAGAACTTTCCAAGTGATGCAGTAAATTTTCTCCTAGCTTTAAGATTGGACTTTCTCTAAAATAGATGCTTTAGTTTATCTTTAAGTTATTAGGCTCATTACAGAAGTCACTGCGTGAAGCTTGGTGGCCTAAATTTTCCAGAACAAACTGACTGAGGCTTATTTAAATTTTTGAGTCTTTGAAAGAATCATTTACCCCATCATTGAATTCCATTGCATTTTTGCCACACAAATTTTCCTCTGCTACCTGCCACGGTATTGAAAATTAGTATGCACTACAAATTATTTATAATGATAGAACAGGAATCAAAGCTTTCTGCACAGGAGAAAAGCCACTGGTGCCTGGGAAAGGGTAATCCACCCCAGAAGAACCCAGCTCTGTTCTCTATGGCCACATGAAATGTTAACACTGATGTTTCTCTGGGATGTAGTATAAAAGTGACATAAGTGCAATTGGGTCATTATTTGGAATAACATTGTCTTTCCTGCTTTTTTTTTTTTTTATGTAGTAGCCCAGGATTAGAGGTAGTCAATTAGGCAGGGGCTGTTCTGGTCCTTCATGAAGATAAGCAAAGGGGAAGACAATTAGAACATCCTCCTACTTGTTCCTGCTACACGGGCAGTCACATTCACTCCCTTCTTTAGGGTTCAGGTCATGAAGGGGTGAGAAAGACTCCAGGTCTCCTTCAGCCTCCTGCTGCCCTTTAAATTACCCAGCAGCACTCCACAGAATATGTGGGTGGTTATCCTCAGAGGTGCAATGAATTTGTCATCTTGTATTTATTTGTAAGGATATGTTTGATTTCCCTTTTGAGGTCAGGGCACGTAAGTGTACGGCATTTGGTGCTTCCAATTAGCTTTCTGTTCCAAAATCCAACATCAAAACCTAATGAATGGCCCTTCAGGGTTTAACTGAATTGCCAGAAAAAAAGAACAAATCTCTGTGCACTCCAGAAGGAATTTCTCCTCTTTTCTTTTTTTCCTCAGTAGCAGCCAGATTGATTTGTTCGTATGTCAATTTAACAAAGCAAACAGAACGGACTTCTAGAGAAGCCATATCAGAGTGAGGCGAGGAGGTGACGAAAAACACTAAGTGATGATTCATAAAATGATGTGATTATTTATGTAAGGGCTTCCACCCCCCACACCCGTCTACCCACCGCAGTTCAAACAGGTTTTTTCTTTGAACCAGTTCATCACATAAAATATGCATTGGGATCCGGGGAAATGTTTATTTAATTAACTGTCATCAGGCTGAGACAAAAAGAAAAAGCCTCCTTTATCAAAATATGCTAAAAATAAAGATGATGCCACAACAAAGTGTTTGTGTCAAGGATCTGAGCTTTTGCGCAGAGCTCTCCTGAATATTGGTTTGCTTTTTCTGTTTGACTGCTTTTACTGTACTGTTGAACAGTCAAACTACAGCACCGAGGCCTCAGGCAAATGATGTTCATTTTCGCCAGACACCCAGCCCAGCACACAGTGATTAGTTAGCACCTCTAGATTTGGGGCTGAGCAATTTGGTCTGCTAATGTGCTTTTGGGCTGCCAGTTCTGGTATGCGCATTAGTCTCAGTGTCATCCCTTTTAATGTCACTTTTAAATGTTTAATAATCTGATTGTGATAAATGGTCTGGATATTTATCTCCTTCCTCAGAGACAAGGATCCCATTAGTGAATTCAACAATTTCAGGAGGGCCAGACTTGCTTGCCAGGGGTTCAGGTCCAATTTAGCACAGGGTCCATTTCTTTCTATACCTTACACCCCTACCAGAGGTATCATAAGGGTCCATTTTTCCACCATCAAATAGAGGACGAGCTGCCAAATTGTGGTGTAAAAACCAATTCTGATGAAAGGATCCCCAGCAACCCTGAGGACCTTCAGTATAGGTAACCATTTGCTTCCCCTGACTCTCTGGATGTGCAAACATTCACGTTATTTTTTCCTGGCTAAGAGACAAGTGTATCTTTTCCTTCAGAAGGACACACATTTCTGCTTGTCTCACGGAAGAAAAATTCCATTTAAGTCAACAGAGTGATGTGAAGTAAATTAGAATACAGCTAGTAGATGTCTCTTGTAAGATGCCACTGTAAAACCTCAAGAAAAGTTCTGTTAGTTATGTAAATTATACTAAATAACTGTTGTACTGTGTGACTCTTCTTGCCACTCCCCCATTTGTCCTACAAATAAAATTCAGCACACATTTAGGTTACAATGAAAATCTCTCTCATGCCATAAGAATCTCCTTTCCAGTATTTCTTGCTGTGTCCAAGCTACTCCAAAACAGTTGCTCCAGGTTTGAAAAAATTGCCTGGGGTAGGCAAGTTTTGAAAGACCTGCCCAAGGCTCCGAGCACACGCTTCACTGAAACACATCAATTTAGCTTAAAGAAATTCACATCTGAAGGCAGTTTTGGATATACTGGCCTTCTCCAAGTGATGTTATAATGAGATACTTGGATTTGATTACGGTGACTCAGAGATCATTAAGAGGGTGAGGAACTGCCTGGGCACATCCTAGACCGAAACAGGAAAGTATTATGTGGACGTTGTGTCCCTGGCTTGCCGCAACGTCTGCCTGCTGCTGTCAGTCTTCTCGGGCTATTAAGTTGGTCTTGTAACACCGATCTGTCTTGCAGATTTTGGTGTCAGCTGACTTTTGCTTAATATCACTTACTTTTAACTAGGTGGTTTTTCTTCTTTTGCACACGTTAATTCATACAGGCAAATCCTTCTGGAGCACTGGCTTGTGTCCTAGATTTCCCTTCCTGCTGATGGCAAGAAAGTACTTGAATGGTCCCCATAATTTTTCTTTTTGTAGACAGGGATGGTATTAAAATGTAATGAAGAAAATTGTAGGCAAAATAGGAGTAATGAATGGCAGCTTTTGTCTGCTCTGAGATTTACTGTGCAGTTATAAACTCATCAACGTATCGCGGACTGGAATATTTTGCCCTGTGCACATGCACACGTGCACTATTTTGCCTGCTGTCTGTCATGAGGAGCAGTAAATTCTTAGGGAGAGAGAGCCACTGTGAAGTGTGAAATCAAGTGTTTCATGCAGTACCCTGGACTTTCTCTCCTTAATAGGAGAAGCCTTGCAGAGGACACTGAGCATGCCAGCTAGTAAAGACAAAAAACGCTCTCAGCAGAGGAAATGCCAGTTTAAGAATAAAGCTTTTTTTTTGTGCTGATGGTCCTCATGCTTTCATGAGGCAGATGCCTCATTCGCATTCATGTCGACACAAGAAGTAGCCAAACCTTTCTAGGCTGCGAGGATAAAAACCATGAACTTGGTCAAAAAGAGCAGAAGGGACTTTTCCCAGCTGCATCTCCAAACTACTACTTCCTCTGGCAACCTGCTGGGTGTCTGCTAACTGGGACTGTTAGTGCCTCTCTCTCCAGAAACCACATCGCTGCTGCTCTGACTGCCAGAGGGAAGAAACTCTCAAGTGGAGTTTTGCTGTCTCCTTCCTTGGACAGGTTGGGTGCCCCCTTTCCCTCCCCGCCATGATCTCCTCCCGTGCGCTGGGCACATGCCACAGGGCACAACTCTTTGCTGAAAAGAGAGCAGAGCTGCTCGCTCGGCTCCCTGGGAGCCTTAGCCAGGGCCTGCCAGCGGGGCTCACATTTTAGAGATCACTATTTGAGAGTCACCGACAGGCACTCAAGGAATCAAGATCGACCACGCTAGACGCAACCTGATTCCCCTGGGATATTCAGGGTACAAGTTGGATTCAGAGAGGCTTTATTTAGCTATGACCATCTTTCTATACTGAAAGTTGTCTTGGTTTGTGTTTTTTTTTTATTTGTTTTTTTTTTCTACCCTGCAGGTAGACAAACAGATTCAAAGACAATTACAAAATATATCTGAACTAATGTAATCCTTACTATTATGGGCAAGTGCGATCTTACATCTGGGAAGTGTTTGGGCTGAAGACCTGCATTTTCCGTCTGTTTCTCCTAAAAATGAAACATATACAGCAATGCAAGAGGTCTTTCACCAGTGTGAAAAATATGACCAGATTTCAGCTTAAAGTCTGAGGGATGCTGCGAGCACTCAGTGAGCATCATGACTTGAATTTATCATGTCTGTCTTGATGCATCTTGTTGAGTTCTCTCAGCACCTTGGACACCTTGGATTCCTTCTCTGGGTGCTGAGTCCTCTTAGAGGAGTCACCCTGGGTTTTATTCCTGTCTTTTCCTTGATTACTGACACAGAACTGAATGCTTAAGTGACTCTTGTTAGAGGAATCTAAGCCTTTGTACATGTTTACTTTGAAAGGGTGGATGAAGAGTTTTGTTCAGTTTTGGAGTGCTTTGTTGTTGTCTTGTTTTGTATACTGTCAACACCTGTGCTGCTATCTGATTTGGATTTGTTATGTGGCTGTGACCACCCTTGTTTTCTGCTTTCCTATCAGAAAATGATAACTGAGCCTTTAAGAAGCCAATGCTGAACAGTCACCCCAAATGCTTTCACTGTGATGAGTTGTTGCCTGTTAGACAGTATTAGCAACTTGTGCAGAGGAGACTCCCTTTTCCTTTCTTTTTTTTTTAAATGTTTGCTGTTTTACTCATAGATTTAATAAAGATGTTCAGCTCTCAGTCATCATCATCTAAGAACACTGCATGTCTCACATGTACCAAAAAAGTGAAAGAAAAATATATTAAAAAATTTGCTAGGTGAATGAATGATTTCCTGACATCAGTGAAGCGTTCTCCAAGGCTGGTAGGACTTACTGTATAAGATCTACAGGAAGAGTCAGATGGCTCCCAGAGGGAAGATGGCAAGCCCCTAAACAAGAAAGTCACATGCAAGACTTTCTTCAATTTTCAGTTCTGTTTTATTAAAATAGTTAAAATTTACTTAAAATAAAAGAAGCATCCTTGTATAGCCTATTACTAGCTAAAGCAGCTTCAGAATATCTTTGTTAGTTAAACCAGCCTATATTTTTTTCATAAAGCTAAAGCTTGGAAGGCAATGTGGAGTGCAGTATGCATCCATGTGGCTTATCTCAAATATCATGCATGCTATTATCCATTTGCTCTCAAATTGTCTGGGGCTCACACTGCTTGGGAAACTTATGGGATTACAAAAAGAAGACAGCATAAGAAAATCCAAGCTAGTATGACAGTGTTATGTGTTGGGTATGATGAAAAGAGCCAGGGGAGGAAGAGACAACTGTCATGGCTTTTAGTGCATCCTGTGCCCCAGAGCACAGCAGGCTCAAGGGTGGGAACAGCAGGTGACAGGTCCCTCAGCAGCCCCTGAAGCTGTGCTCAGGAATGTCCCTTTGGGGAAGAAACAGTGGTAGGGGGTGGGTGTAAATATTTTGTGTGTTAAAGCACTAACTGGTGATGGTTTCAGACAAAAGTACATTTCCTTTATTAATCCATATTTTTCTTTTTTAAATAAAATAAAAGTGGCACTGCCATTCACCTTCAAAACAGAAAGATAATTAGGTAAGTCCTGGGAAATGGAAACATTTGTATTAGATATGTGTATTCATGAACATATAGGGAGTTACTGTAAGCCTAGGGAAGCCATTGCCATTTAGTGTCAATTTTATGTAGGTTTTATAAGTCTATTTTACTCTGCTGTTTCTCCCAAATGATTGTTACCTTAGCAACTGCCAAGTTGCATACATACGCTTGCTCCAAGAAGCAGAGCTTAACAAAGTAAAGCACCAACGTTTAAGGAGTCACCAGGAATGTAGTGTATATTAGGGATTTTTTAACTCTTACATATACTCACCTACATAAATGGTACTTTTTTTTCTTTCAAGTTCTCTGAAACACCTTTTAGCAGCTAGTCAGCCATAGCATCGACTTTGTCCATTCCTCTTCTTCCAGCTTCCTAACTTGTTTCAAAAACTAATATTTCATTCATGATAAGGGCAATGAATCAACGCAGGGTCAGTGATGTGTGTGCTTTGGGTTGGGATTATGTTGAATGGGATAAAACAGTGGGTAAGGCTTCATGTGCCAGAGGATTCATATTCACTTGTTGTGTCCATCTGAGATATGTTTTGATCCACATGCAGACTATAACATTTGGCATGGAGGAACAGGTTAGGATAAAATTCAAATGGATTTTGAACCCTTTACCAACCACTCAAATCTGGGTTTTTTTTGTAAGGTTTGAAGAAAATAAGTTGGAAAACCATCTACTTTGCAACCAATCTTGTGCTATCTTATCCCGTGTACTGCTGTTAACCTTAAATGAGTAGGAACTCTAACCTTTTATGCAGTGAATGATTATAGGTACGTTTTGCATCTGTCATGTTTGGTTATTCTTCCCCTTCCTCCCACAATGTACCCATTAGACAATCCTCTATCTAAAGAAATGCATGTCAATAAGGGATGTCACAGGAGCACGTTTCAGTTTGTTCAAAGCAGCTTGTGAGAGAGGCCAGCCTTTATACTTGTTTTCCAGCTGATTTCCTGAGATGTAATCAGACAAGTGATTTATCCAAGGTCGCACACCAAGTTATTGGCTAAACCGAGACTGTAAGATCCCGGGATGTTCCTCTTTCACAGTCTTTTGCTTTGTTTACTTCTGCCACAGGGCTCCATTCCTGTGCTCAAGTCCCAGTACAGTGGTCTTAAAATTGAACGTTATTAATACCAATGAAGTCTTTTCTGCCCAGAGCCTTCATAGCTGCTTTTTTGTTGGTTTGTTTGGTTGTTCTTTTTACATCAGCTGTCTTCCTAGATCTGCTCTTAGTGTGACACTTGACTGGAAAAAATCAATTCCTTCAGTTTAAATAACCTGGTGAATACACAATATGTGAGATATTTCTTAATTCAATTTGTGCTAAACCCAGTAGATAACACTTCTGCAGTATGTTGTACGTGTAATACAAAGCATGAACCACTAAGAAGAAATAGGTATCACGAAATTACACCAAATGGTATGAGTTTAATTTGAAACCAATTTCAAATTTGATTTCCTATACAATGACCTAAGAGCATCAACTTTAGTCAATTTTCTGGAAAAAAGTCACATAGTCACACCATTAGTACTCCCAGATGACGTCTTCTTGGGACTATTGAGATTTTTATGTATATAGTCACATGGGTAAACAAGGAAGCAGGCAAGGGTAAGCCTTTTAATTTTGTATGTGCTTGAGTCATAGTTATCCAATCCTATGCTGGCCAAGGGAGGAGAGAAAAACAGGAAAGGAAGAAAGAGGAGGAAGAGAAGTATTAAAATTCAAAGCGTCACTGCTTTATTACTTTCTCTTACAGATTGCTCTGTCATAGGCAAAAAGTCAAAATCAGCATTTTAATAAAGTGCATCGCAAAGAATTTGTTTCCCTTTCCTGCAGGTGATACAGAATTGAGTCCTCCATTTATCACAGCACCTTGGCATTCCAACATGAAGTTCAACCATAGTTTTATTTTATTGAAAAATAGTTTCAAAGTTATGGCATTTCTGTTATATCCTATTCTCTTTCAATCTTCTAGATCTGTTTTTTTGCAAATATTTATATCAAAATCTTTGGTGTGCTTGAATATTTTAATCACATTTCTTGGGCCTGTGTGCTTTTTTTCTCAGCAGATTGTAAAGGAGTCTAGGACCTCAGAGCTAAATGTTGAAATGGGCTAGCCATTCTCTTGAAAAAGGTTTAAAAACAAAAAGAAAAAACCCTAGATTTTCAGTCTGATAACACTGATGGGCTTCATTGCAGGGTACTGCATTTCATTCAGCCTGTTGTAGGTCTGCTTGGGGTGTCAGTGGGTAAAGTACCTGTGCAAAGATGGCAGAGAAGTAAAGCCAGGGGAGAATAAAGGATATGAGAGTTGTGTTTTTCCATTAAATGTGAGGAAAGAAGGAGAAAAGGCCTAGTTTGAAAACTTGCAATCAAATACATATATAATCAGAAAGTGAACAGAGAATGATAAACTGCAGCTGGAGTTAGTGAAAAGGAGATGTCCAGCCACATTTTTTCAGAGAAAAAATTGAAAGAAAAATGGTGGGGGTTTTTCAGTTATCAAAACCATGGCAGCATAAACCATTTTTTGAAACTTTCTTTTAGTTCTGATCTCTCTTCCTGATTCCAGAAAATACAATTAATAGTGCTAAATACATAAATCAACATGGTATATTCTTTTCCCTTCTTCACCAATCGTCTTGAAAATAAGACTTCTTAAGTATAAGGTAAAAGGCAAAAGCTGTATCCTAACACACACAAAAAAAAATCCACATCTAACTGAATTAGCCAGTTTTCTTGGGTGGATAACAGCAGGAGGCTAGGGTACCATACTGATGCAATGATTAACCTTGCTAACGAACTAATTAGCCTGCCTACACACACTGTGTTGTTTCTCAGAGCTGTATCTGATAAAGACATTTGAAAATAAAAGTATTGCCATGGGACAGAAGAGCACCAGTCCTCTTACACGTGCCAAGCTCCAGTTTGGCTGTAGTCCATCTCACTTAGATTTTCCTTTTATTCTGCCACACAGAAAAAGTCTTGGTTTTTATTTCTACCTTCAGTTTTTAGGTGCTTCTTGAAAACCAATAAAATGTAATGGTTAAGAGAAAGGACAATAAGCTAGAAAATATCAGGTATCTCAATTAGGAACTTTTGAAGAAATTACTTAATATGTTTGGAGTCTATATTCTTCACATGGAGGATGATAACACCCTCCAGACTTAGAGAGATGTGTAAGGGTTGATATTTGCCAAACTTTTCAAAATATTTAAATATAGGCTATGCTGAAGCTGAAGAATAATATTTGTTGTTGTTATTAATGCAAATAACGGATGAACTAACCACTGTGACAGTAGCTCTGTGTTAGTAAAATTTGAATACATCTGAGTGTAATATATATTTACCTAAAGTGTTTTTAAATAGTAGCTGCTAGCTTCTGAAATGAACGGTGCTAGTTATCAGTCATTATTCTCATCACTAAAGAACTTCTTTTAGCAAACTTTGCTTCTGGAGGGGGTACACAGAGGCTAAATGTTCTAGTTTATAAAGAACACTCTACATTAGATTGAATCCAGAAAAGCTCAGGTGCTGTCTCTTCATATGTGCTTCACTGCTAAGTCTATTAAGCATTCCGGCACAAATACGGTAGCTGTCATTTGAGGGGGGAGGTCTTCATGGAAATGGACTTGAAGCAAGTATCTATGGATTCGGTGATCTCAGTCATCCATTTCAGTAGTTTTTCCAGAAGAAATGAAGTAGATCTTCCCAGTAGCACAGGTGATCTTCCTAACTCATGTCTTTGGGGGCATTACAGTTTGTGCCAATAGCAACGTGGAAGAGGAGAGATGAAAGCAGGCCAAAGTATTAGCCCAAGCCCACAACAAAAATCAATCTAGATCCAGCTGTTGTAAATGAAGCCTTTCTTTTGGGTTGGGATAAACTCATACCTTCCTTTTGTTCCACTGCCAAGGCTTTGTTAAGGATTTGAGGTGTAAAAATCTGTCTTCAGCCCAACTTCACTCCTGCTCCCATCCCGGTCTTCACCACTTGGTGAACTTTTGTGCTCTGCTACACCAGTGCCAAAGGATGTAGATTAACAATTATCTTTCATTTAACAGAGTTGATGCTAGTTGATGCACAATCCTTGGTGCAGCCAAGATGCAATAAAACAATCATTTCAAACAGGGAAAAGGCAGAATGGAAACTTGACTTTGCGTTTCCAAAGTGTCAGACAAGCAGGAGGATAATAAAGAGGCTCTCTGGAAAGCAAAGCATCTCTAAATTCATTGGTCCTTTCTCAGTTGAAGGAGCAGAGGCTCAGCAACAGCCACGCTATCTCAGAAGGGAGAAGTCTGCCAATCAATCACTCAATAATAGTGAGTTCAGCACTCGCAGAACAGTTTGTCAGATCAGTGCTAAAGCAAGCGGGGATTAAAAAAGTTAAAAGTAATATGGGGCTTGAGGGCTTTCTCCAGAGCCCACTGTTTCAAGAGAAAGACAGACTTTAGCTCACTTCAGGATAGTGGTGACATCATATCTCATGCCAGACATGACTTTTGCATCTGATCTTTTTTATACTGTGTTTTCAAATGTGGGTGTGTTTTTTTTTTCACTTTCTGTTAACATACTGAAAGAGAAAAACCCAAGCACTAAGTAAATAACGAAGAAAAAAGAATAAGGAATAGGAGTGTGTTTCAAGGCAAAGAGGGGTATAATGTCACAATGGTATTTATTAACTGAGTCTGCTGATGCAAGCAATCGGTGATTTTCTCTTCCTCCCTAAATCCTTAACTAAAGAAATGAAGTTAAAGGCAGCTCAGATAATCTTCCCAGCCTTTACCTGAGCAAGGTGTAAAGTCTGAGGTATAAAGTTACAGGATGGTGTGAAACCTGAGCCACTGGAAGCAGTGAGATTTGTCCACAAAATGGGGCCAAATGAGCTAAGAACGTTCCTCCTCTCCAGGGCTATTTTCTGTGGTTCCTGCATCCCTCCCTCTGCTCCTGGCCATCTTCCCTGGGCAGCAGAGGGATGGAATAAGCAGCTCATGAAAACAGACTCAGAGCAGTGCAACAGCAAAATGGAGGCGACGCTGGCATCCAAGTGTTTCCTCCATTGCCAGAAGTTTGAACAATGGGCTTAAAAAGAAAAGGGAGAGAGAGAAAGGAATACAGTAATTATCCACACCAACGACCACAGCAGGGATGGAAACAAGCAAAAACTAACACCTTATTATATTCTAAGCCACTACTGTGTGCCAATACTGTCAAGAACACAGCATATAAGGCTAAAACAAAGCTATGTAAAGTTACTGAAATCCGTATGATGAGCTCTGTGGGGAGGTCAGCAAATCCAGAAGAAATTCCTACTATGCAAATGGCTGTAAAACCTTGTGGCAGTTGGGGGGACAGAGATTATAGCTGCTGCTTTACATAGAAATCCCCTTGTCTGTATGACATTTTAGCAAAGAAAAGTGAGAAACCTCAATTCTTAGGCAAGGATTTCTTTTGTTCGTGCACATCCATGCATTGCAATCTTCTAAACATTTCAGTTTTTTGCTCCCCTTTCTAAATCTTCCAGGTTACAATATGGTTATGATATGACAGGCAAGATGTGATTATTGTATTTTTCCTCTATTGCCTTCTCTCAAAAAAACCTATGAAATGAAACATTACACAGGTAAGCTATCTGCATGCTTGATATTTTCATTCTATAAATGGAAAAAGAAAAAGATGAAAACAGAGGAAATTGTGATTCATGAAATCTCTTTGTTCTGCTGATCTTCTTATACCTTGAGTGGTACTTCTCTCAGTTTAAGAAAAATCACTTCTTATTCTGTGTTTCTTCAAACATGTAGCACTTTTAGTGCAGGAGTGAGACATTGCTTAGAAACTGGATGTTTATCCAGCTCCCAAATCTAGTTTTGTGTACTGCTGTTATTGCTGCAGCAATTCCCAAGAATTATACCACCTCTTTCCACAATTCTTTGAGAATTTTTTCCATCTCTGCTTCTATTTAGTCATCAGGATTGTAACAGGGGAGAAGAGCAGATCCTGTGCTGGAGGGAGTGATTTGGGCTTG
The DNA here is from genome assembly GCA_008711295.1 of Anarhynchus alexandrinus. Lineage (NCBI taxonomy): Eukaryota > Metazoa > Chordata > Aves > Charadriiformes > Charadriidae > Anarhynchus > Anarhynchus alexandrinus. The sequence continues at coordinate 3,650,416 of VUYV01000005.1, forward strand.
GTTGTCCAAAGTAGAATTGTGGAGCAGTAGTAGCCAAGGACCCAACCCCAAGTTTTTCTCTTTGAAAATGGTTTCCAGGGTCAATTTTCAGCCAGGTATATCCAAGAATTGCTACTAAGCTAAGAAACACAGCAGTAAATATATTTTTACAAAAACTATATTGAAATCCATATTCTACCTCGTAATGAAAACTTCATCAAAATTCTTAGTCTTTCCCTGTAAATTTTTTGTGGTAATTCTTCATTTACGTAACCATACATATTTCTTTTTAAGCAATACTCTTTCCCTTGCCACTTCTGTCTCTCTGAATTACGCCTCATTTCTGTGTTTGTGGTGCTACAAGCTTTTTTAAATGAAGACATCTGAGGGTAGAAATTGTCTAAACCAAGCTGCAGTGACGGGTGAGAGCGTGACAGGTCTTTACCCGCTTGCCAGTTCATATTCACTGGCAAGGGCAAGATCTCACCCAGGTCAGTGTGCGGCAGTCAGGCACTGAAGGGCTCACAATTTCTTCACGTAAGAGCTTCCTCTAAATACCATCCAAACACGAACCACATTTAGCAATAAAGCTAAGTTATGAGAGCCCTTGGGGAATCTTATTATCCTATGAGCCTGAAAACTATCATTTCTGTCTCATTCTTAAGTAGAATAGGAAACCTTATTTCCTAGCAGCTGCTGGAAGCGTAGAGTGATACTGTGGCTTTTGGGCTAGGGTTGTTCTTGTATCAGTCATAGTTTTTCTGAGAAAGACAGGGCAAGGCCAGTCTTATCAAATAGTTCTGTTCTGGAAAAGGCACAGTCCCCCCCTCATCTTTGCCCAGCCTTTTGTAGTTTTGAGCAACGGGCTTATTGCTCATAAAACTGAACAAAACGACTTTAGCATTTGCAACACGATAAGGATTGATCTGCGGCTGACAGAAAGTCACCTATATGTTTTCTTTCACTGTAAGATGGAATCTGCGTTACATTTATTTAATGTCTTTCCAACCTGTTCAAATCTGCATATCTCTAAACATTGCCTATTCATTTATTTCATAAAACTATATTTATTAAATTGGGGGTGGGGGGAAATCTACCTACAAACATTTTCATAATCAGATAGGATGCTGATAGGTACCTGGAGTGCCTGACAATTTATGGATGTTTAAGGAAACTCAACTATGTCATACACTGCAAAATAAACAATACTCATAACCAAAATATTTATCATGAGAGCACTGAAATACTTTTCTGGTCAAGCAAATAATGGTAGGTGTTGTAATGACAAGGCATAAATGGTTCTGAACATTTCAAAGTGGCAGACAGAGCAGCTCCAATATTTCTTATTTTGTAGGATGATAAACAGAGCTGCATTATGAACACTTCTCCTTCTGATGGAAAAGGATTAGTTTCTACTAAGGCTGCTGCCTCCATCACCTTGGTATGAAAAAAAATAAAAAAAAATATTATCAGTTAATCCTGAAAGCTTTCAAGATGAAAGTCAGCAAGATGAATGAGCACAGAAAAACCACCATAATATGTGAGCTTACTTTTTCTATACTTCAAAATGGAAATGAATCCATGTCCTGAATATCTGGAGATGACCACAAAAAGAGTAAAAGTGAGATTAGAAATGGAGGGGGGGTGTGTGTATTTATTTGTAGCTGAACGATTTAGATGGCCTCTTTCCTAACGAGAGATCTGGGGAAGAGGAACCACTGGTCTTTGTCTATAACACATTTTTTTCACATACATGGAGCTCCCTGAAGAACTACCAACAAATTCTGAAAAGCATGCATGGCCTCCCTGGGGTGTCTCATGTTTGCTTTTACTTTTAGGCTTTACAGTTCTCTTGTAAGCATTGCTCCTGGGAGCAAGTTAAGCAGTTTAAAAAAAAAAAAAAAAGAGAAAAAACATGACTGTGAGGAAAAGATTACTATGAATAAGAGGAGCTGCGGGAGATCCAGATGGCACCTGTGATATACAGGGTAGAGGTCACTTTGCCATTGAACTATCTGTGAGGACATAAGAGGAAAGGAAAAAAAGAAAGCAGAGAACTGGAAAACACCACAGGACATTTAAGAAATTGTGCTAATGTATAAAAAAGAAGTGTACGTAGAAATAACTGGCTGTCTGATTAAGGTCTAACATGTACCTGAGCAAGGTTTCAAAGGAAGGAAGGGGACAGAAATTTGAAACAAGAAGACATCAGTGCTAGAGTACCTGGCTGTTTTCTGGAAGTGGAAAGCAAATGATGGGAATACCATGAGCTGGAAAGAAATCTTACCTACGTTGGAAATACCTGAAGATTGGAAGTATTTTAGACATCTAACCTTCAGAAACTTAGTGTGGGACACTGAAATTGGTCTCCTTAGCACAAATCACTGGTACAATTCTGCTAGGATATGTTACGTGGGTTACCAGGAAAATGACAAGATATAAATCTCTTGAAGACAACCATTAGAGATAATTGAGAAATGGATGATACAAGGAATGATGAACTCACTAGCTGATACTGAATTCACATTCATCTGTCTCATCAAGATCTATAATTATACAAAATTACAAATTAAGTGTACTTTCATTAGTCTCATACGTAAAAGGAAATGGCTTTTCTAATGATACAAGTAAATTTGCACTGGAGGCCCCTCAGTACCTGAGCCAAAGCTTTTCTGGCAGCTTAAAAAGGGCCCCATTACCTTTTTAAGGTGAACTGGAAAAGCTGAACCCCACACTAAATTTGAAAGTACATTAAGCAGAACTAATTACACTGAAACCTCCCCTCAGCCTATCTTGTGTTTTCTCTCTTCCTCCGGGGCTCCTGTGTCTCATTTGTGAAGTAAATTAAGGCCATTGTTCTAGGATGAGCCACTTGTTAAGCCTCTTGAGCTCAGCCTTGTGTAAAAAAGTGGAACACTGTAAAATTTAAATAAATAAATAGTCTTATTTTGTCTCTGCCTTTGCATAATAATCGTATCATTATCTGTGAAACACTTCTGTTTCTCCTAGCCCCACAACTCTCCTATCGTTTAGCTAAACAGCATGAAATATATTCAGGGAAGAGAAAAAGAGAGAAACAAAAATATTCGTCCAAATTGCTTGGCTTCTTTCTTTGTGGGAAATGGGTGCAAGGTCCCTAACTGGTTGTAAACCCTGGGGCCAAATCCACCAAAACTTCGAGTGAACACTTAACTCTTCACCCAGAAATAATTGCAGTCCATTTGTGTTTCTGCTGGGCAGCCCCAGCTCAGTGAGACCAGACATGCTTAATGCTAAGCGCCTTGTGAAATACTTACCTGGACTGCACCGCTGTGTAAAACGGGCCCCAGGGCTGAGCTCTGATTGATTAGCGTGGATTTGTTATCTTCATTTAGTAACAGGTGGAATTAGGTAGCTTTCTTCAAATCCTCTTAGAACAGTTTTCCTTGTTTTTAAAGGTAAATCAATGGCAACTTTAGGAAACTTTGTCATGCTGCAGAAATAAAAATCTGAAGAAAAGCCAAAATTAATGAAGGCAACGTCAGCTTCAGGGCCTAACCAACCTGCGTTGTCAGAAGCATTGCCTTGTGTACCTCAGCTAACTGCATTCACAGAGAATCATCCAGGGGGACAGAGCGCTTCGTCTCAGAGCTGCATGCAAAACATGGGAAGAGCTGAGAAGAAAATGGATGAGTAAAATCAGCGGTGAGATTATTAAAGTAGTACTTAGAAAAATGGAAAGGTAAGGGATTGTAGTTTTGCCACTGTTGAGATCTGATCCAAGAAATCCAAGTCAATTAAAATATACTGAACAGCTATGTCAATGAGATTACTGTAGATTTAAAAGAAACACATAACATCTGATAAACTATGTCAATCTCATATGTAAGAGAAAGTGTTGCAATTCCTTAGATATTATAACTGTAGGCTGCAATGATGAACAAAAAGGAAAAAAAAAAAAAGGAAGAGGATATTTATAAAGCCATAATGTCAGTATTTTCTGATTTCTTGGCATCTTTTGCACAACTTTAAAATACTCTACTTTCCTACGGAATTTACCCTGAAATAAAACAAATATCATAGCTGCAGCATCCTTTACAAGACAGAGATATCACAGGGAAGCAAGGGTCTCTAAAAGCTTGGTGAAATCAAATATGTATCAGACATCTGTCTAATTCCATTAAAATAGAGTTTTAGAAAAGATGATTTTAAAATAATCCCTTTGGATCAATTTGCCAGTAAGTCCCCTTCTGCCACGCCCTCCTCAGGTTCATTACACAGCTCATTTTCTTCCTGTAATCCTACCAGTCTCCTGTGTACTGCAGATTAAACACGACGGAGAATTCTGAAAGCAAGGAGATAAAACTGAATAGACAATTTGCAAACGTGAACCAAACCAGGGAAGGTATTGGATATAAATATTGCTTCAACTGAGGAAATATTAATTTTGCCTGCTTTTTACATGGAAAGAAACATTATGAAGGAAAACAAAAGTCAAGGTAGGAAAGGATAAAGGGAGAGAAAGGAGTGTGTCCTTTCTTACTCCTCATGCAGAACGTAAGAATTATTGTCAATATTTAAAGCCTCTTTTTCTTACTGCTAGGAACAGAGTGCTATCAGCAGCTGATCTGGAAACAAAACATTTCATTTTTCAGCACAAACCCAAATTTTCCCCTTCCTAAGTGCCAAAAATGGTCTGTGCAAATACGCTTTGCTCTCAGCAGTGTGCAGATGAGCAGCAGGCAGCTTCTTGTTTCTGTGTACCGTATCTGAGAAACCCATCATTTATTAATAGCTCTTTTGACAGAGTCACCTGGAGCCCCTTCATTTCTCCTGATTGCTTTAAATCTAGATTTGTCCAATGGTCCCTACAATTAAAGATCCAAATTTGGATTCTATCCTTTTCCTAAGAATTCGTGTTTAGGGCGCACATTTTTTCAGCTTTTCCCTAGCAGAATTAGTTTTCTTTTTCCTTTCCAGAAAGTTCTCATATCTTTTTTTTCCTCTGAGAAGGGATGGAAATTTTCACTCTTCAAGGACTTGTTTCTCTATGTTATTGTAATTGCCATCATGTCTTTAAGCAGTTGCAGCACTGATCTTGGTGGTTTCCACAAGATATGTGGGGTTACACAGGATTATAGATACCGTTGCTCTCTTTCTCCTTTCCTCTTCCAGAAAGATTTTTCTATACAGATTCCTTTTCACTTACGCTGCAGCAGAGCAACAGAGGTTGGTGGAAGAAGGTGGGGTGGGCACCTGCAGATTCATGAGACGCATGGAAACTGCATGTAGCATTTCTGACCAAGGTCAGGACAGTACTGCTGTCACTCAAGTTTCACCTCACCTGGCTTGCTAGATGATTACCTGTCAAACGTATTGTAGTCTATGAAATCATTTAAGTAAAAAGGCAACAGCTCCACCCTGTACTTAGAACTTAAGCAAAATTTGAACTGAATACCTTCTGAGGTTTGGCTATCTCTGACATACTTCACCTGCTTAAGAGAACATGATGAAGAAGAAGAAGAAGAATTTGACCATTGTTATCTACAACATTTTTCCTTTGTTTTTTGTTCATTCAACCTTCCCTGACTTCAGGGACAGTCCAGAGTCAAGGACTGAAAAAAAAAATCAGGACTGAAGAGGGAATGTATTCCTCAGGTGAAACGACTAAGCTAGCACTGAAGAATTCCTAGCTTTTTCAGACGTTCCCTATGCAGTGATGAACAATGTGCCTAATTCTCCACGTTTACTGGTCCTTATCAGTCTGCCAGAAATCATACTCTTTTACTCTACTCTTTGTCTTCTTTAAATCATAGTGTCTTCAGGGAGAAACTTCTTCTTATGTGTACACCCAATGAAAGTTTCAGCTCAGTTTGTGGGTGTTGGGTTTACACACATTTGGATTCAACTGATTTCTGAAAAGTGAATGTGCAAATGTTTGTTTTAAAAGAGCATTTTTGCTTGCAATCGAGCTCTGACTTCCAGAAGGATTGAATTTTACTGACAGTTAATTTCCAAATAGGCTATATTGAATAACATTAAAGGCAAAAAGAAGAACTAAAGTCCTGCAGGTCTTAGGTCAATGAGAAACTGATTTTTCAGGTTTTCTCTTCTGCCGATTCATCCAACAGCTACAGAGATTTATATGGTATTGGAGACACACAGGAAAGCACATTGATCCATTTGTACATGCATCAGATACCACTGCCAAATGCAGTTAACTCCTTCACTCTATGGTTTAAAGTCTTAACCTCATACATAAGAGTTCTCACCTGGTTAAATGCACCCACCTCTACAGATTTCAATCAAACCAAGCACCAGGCAAAGTACCAGTTGTATTGCTTCGGTCAACCAATACCACATTTCATTATCTCTTCTGAATCTAATGCTTTTCACTGCCAACATTCTGCTCCCTTAGTCCATTCTGGCTACTGGCAGAAACTAGCACTTCCTCTGATATTCTTTTCCAAAACATTCATTGAACTGTGGAGTCTTATAATGCAGTGTATGAAGGATCACCAGCACCAGGGCATTGTACTTAGCAGTATGCAACTGCAAACCATGGTTGGATTATCTTACATAATTAATTTCTTTTCTTTGTGCACATCTCCTCCGCTTTTTAGTTGTGCGTTAAAATAAATCAATATCCTGTTTTGCGTGAAATATCACAAAACACAAATAAACTAAAGCAAAATGATTCAGAAAGAGGATTAAGATTTCATCATGACGTAAACCTTCCTGTTTTAATAACATTTTATTTTTACGATATTCCCTTTTTATTTTTGTAAAAAAGAAAAAGCATGAACATTTCCTTGGCTGTGGGGCAACTCCCACTTCACTCGGCTGTGGGAATTGCCCTGTGATTGTTCCTATCAGGCACATAAATTGCAAATGAGGAAGTTGTGTGACTTCTCCCCTTTGCCACCAAGGTCTCAACTGGGTCTCTAATTTTCACATGATATCATAGTTGTTTCTAAGACTAACATCCTTGATGCTGGAAAAACTGGATACACTGGCTGCTTTGCCCTGCCTGAAATAGGAGAATAAGGAACAGTTCGCATATGCTCATCCTTTGTGTTCACCACTGAAATGCAATATTGACTGCACACATAACTGTCTTGCGTAACGCTTTTGATTTCTGCTTTCCTCTGGCCTTCTGAAGTAAATTGGCATACTCACACAGAAGACTATGATGTAAAGGGATGCTGTTAAATCTTGCAGGATTTTAATTTCTGAATAAAACCAGAGGCAATGGGCCCTTGCTGAGTTAGTGTTTTTCATGTCTCCCTCTAGATGAATGGCATATCTACCAGTCCCACCTGCTTATAGCCAAAGGCGTTTAAAAATTCCATAAATGTGGATGCCTAGGTAAGTGCCTTGAATCCTCAATATCATACTGATAATAATATTGTGAGTTCAAGAAGTTATTATATAGTTGTAACATGCTCTTAGTGACATTGTGAAGTTTGGTTACCAATGCCTTTGTGTTCCCTAGGTTTTACTTGAGAACAAAGCTGATCACTTGAATGAAGACATGAGATACTTACCAGTGTTATTTCAGGTGAAACCAAACACTTCCTTGCTGTGTTTATGGTAACTGTATTTGTCTCTAGCAATGCAAAAGGCAGAAGTATTTAAATTTATTTAATATTTATGGAGAATTCTGAATTAATTCTGTCTCAATGCTTTGTTACTGCATGTAGATAAGGCATATTATGTAAAGAGAGATTTAGAAGAATTTTAAAAATGTGGGTTCTTGAGAATCATTTAGCAAATTCTTAGAGAAAATGTCAAGATATGGAAACTGAGGGACTGTGGCAGCTGGAAAACTAAGGAAGTTTTAGACTATGGTTAAAAGGAAAGTCAAGAAGTCAATCACAATTGTAAAAGTTGCTGAAAGAAAGCACTGTGTATGACAAAGGAAAGGGCATACTCAGAATACATCAATGGGAAAAAATGAGCAGGACATCTTAGGATGTAGTGTTCTCCAATTTTTATTCTGCTGCAGAGTGGAAGTAAAGAAATGACAATGGGAAGCATTTAGGACACCTGAAGCTTCTGCAAGAAAATTTAACAGGAGAGAATTAAAAAAAATAAATAAGATGCATATCACAATTAAATATAAACAATGAAAAAATAAAGTTTCATATCATGACAACAAAATGCCTTTTGAGATGGCATGACCCTTAGGGATAAAATTGGAAGACTCTAGATATTTCACTGCTTTCAGACCAGCCAGTAATGATGAAGAAGATAGCCCCCATGAGAAAAAGGAGGGGAAAAAAATGGGAAAGAGAAGTGAAAAATTAAATTTTATCTTTCTCATGAAAGGCTTTTCATATTTAGATGTATGTCTCAGCCTCTCCCAAGTGATCACAGTCAAAATTCCTCCTCTGTAAGTCTGACTACTTTTCTGCCAGATGGAGCACCGCACTCCCTCAGCTGGATTTCTGCAGACAAGAAGTGACAGCCAGTAACTTTCCCCCCACCCCCGTTTTCAGTGAATTTGATCTGTGTAGGCAGCCCACCTGTTGTGGCTTTTCAGGAGCAGTCCCTTTTTTTCACAGCAGACGTTCCTCATCCCAAACAAATGCTGATAAATACGTCGATGTATTGGTCTCTTCCTTTGATACATCTGTCTCCTCTTCTGTGGAGTGACTCCCTTCTGCAACAACATTGGTCACAGAACCATAGAAACGCTTAGGTTGGAAAAGACCTTTAAGATCATTGAGTCCAACTGTTAACCTAACACTGCCAAGTCCGTCACTAAACCGTGTCCCTAAGCACCATATCTACACGTCTTTTAACACAACCACTTCCTAGGGCAGCCTGTTCCAATGCTTAATAACCCTTTCTGTGAAGAATTTTTTTCTTAATATCCAATCTAACCCCCCTCTGGCACTACTTGAGGCTATTTCTTCTTGTCCTATCACTTGCTAATTGGGAGAAGAGATTGACCCCCACCTCGCTCCAACCTCCTTTCAGGCAGTTGTAGAGAGTGATAAGGTCTTCCCTCAGCCTCCTTTTCTCCAGGCTAAACAACCCCAGTTCCCTCAGTTGCTCCTCATAAAACTTGTGCTCTAGACCCCTCACCAGCTTCACTGCCCTTCTCTGGACACACTCCAGAGCCTCAGTGTCTTTCTTGTAGTGAGAGGCCCAAAACTGAACACAGTATTTGAGTTGTCATCTCACCAATAACAAGTACAGGGGGACAATCACTTCCCAGTCCTGCTGGCTATGCTATTTCTGATACAAGCCAGGATGCTGCTGGCCTTCTTGGCCCCCTGGCCATACTGCTGGCTCACATTCAGCAGGCTGTTGACCAACACCCCCAGGTCCTTTTCTGCCTCGCAGCTTTCCAAAAGTTCCTTTTAATTCTCTCTATTCAAGTGCAACCCATTGTCCACATTCCTTTTCAGGACTTCCTGCATTAAGTGTTCAAGATGCAAGGATCAGAGTAGTAAAGTCATTTTCCAGCCATATACATTGATTTGCTTTATGAATTCTAAGAAGCATTTTAAGGAATTCAAGAGGGATCTAACAGAGCTAAGGTGATTAGAGGAAGGGATGACACGGAAGTCATTTGAGAAGAATAAAAATGCAACACAAACTGCAAAGAAATGAGTTATACCTAAACTGGCTTTTTTAATGGAGGAAGTCCTGTCATGGTGAGTGACTCGGCAAAGATGTCAACTCTGTGGATTAAGGGAAACATAATAGTACCATCATGACTATTGACTACATATGCTGATCTGTTTCAGTGAAGGATTCTCCTGTGAACAAATCAAATACTGACTACCAAATTAAACTCTAGTGTTCTTCCCTGCAGATAACCATATGGCAGCAGAGCTAGAAAGCCTTGAGGAATGATTACTAGATTAGTATAGGAACTTGTACAGAGAAATTCATTTGACACTGTCTCTTAAGTGATGTGCAACAACATGTTCCTTTTGCTTTATTGAGAACTATGCATGTGAAGTCTCTGAGAAAATAGGTATACAGGTTGGTAATAGGGATTTACTATCGTTGAACATATAAAGCCTATTTAGACAGCTGAATGAGTGGCCTTGTTTAAGCTTCCACATTTTAATCCTACTTTCTCGATCTAGATCATTAATTGGGGGAAAACAATAATAGAAGCAGTCTCACGACATACAAAGTCACTGGGAGAGGGAGTTCAGGGATTTGATCTTTAAATTAAGATTACACATCTGTCTTTCAATTTCAGGCAAACATTACTGAACTACAAAATTTCAGCCAGAATTTTCTACATCTAAGTTGACCATAACAGCTGGAAAGTTTTGATATTTATGAGAGATCCAGAATAAAAAAAATAGACAATTTCACATATATGATGGAGAACATAGCTGTATGTGCACATATGTACCCTAGTACGTTGCAGATATGGACATTCAACGAAATCAACAAATTTAAATCAACCCACCTTGCCTCAAGACATTAATAAGGCAAGAAGATCAGTAAAGCTTTTTCAAAAGATTAGATATGTATCCAAATAAGAACAAAGAGCAGCCCAGCTCTGTGATGCTCAGATGGAATTTTTTTAAGTTTCTTAACTTTTAACGTATCTATACACAGCAACTTGACTCAATAATATCTCAAGGCAGTAACGAATGCCTCTATTCAAGTTGAGTTGAAATCAATGATAAAGTCAATGAAATCAAGTTAACTACAACGGAATTTCAATCAGGTCCAAAATTCTGGTGGGTAATTGCCGCTGGACAAACTGCCATCCTCATGCTGACTTCATTCATCAGAATCAAGCCCCACATACTGAAATGCACCTAGAGGATTGTAGTTTTGATTGAACTACAACTAGCAGGACAAAAAAAAAGGGGAAAACCTCTCTAAGCTCAGGCTGCCATTGTCCCCCCATGATTTACAGCACTTAGTCAGCAGAATAGTCATCTATCTTACAGTCATGTTGATTCATTTATTTACAAACAATCTGTCCATCTTTCAATGTGATCTACTCATGTAAAAGCAGGCTAGCACAGAACAAAAAGCGATTTTCAGAAGACAATTGGTACTTCATGAACATAGACCAAAGGTTTTGTGCATCAGCCCATGTGAAAAATGACTTTATCAAGTAAGAAAGACTATTTTCAGGTTGAAAATGTTCTAGATTTACTTTTCAGACTGTGGTCTCTTTATTTAAAGTAGTAAATGCCTAAGAAATTAAATGTCACAGCGTATGGTGCACAGTTGAGAGCAATTCTTTGTGCTTGTGGGATACAAAACAAAATCTTCCTGTTTTGAATGAAGCTTCAGTAGTATCTCTTAAAGCAAAATAAAGAAAACAAAAAAGCAACACAAGACTAGGATCATAACACTATACTTTTACAATTTCTTGTTCCTCCAAAATTATCAGAAGCCAGGATAAAGGATAAATGACCAACGTATTGAAATTATATCTTTGTACTGTTACGAACCACTGAGATAATGAAAGAAGACAGCAGCCTAGTTGTGTAGAAATTCCCACATTGGGTTTGTAGATCAGGAGTGATTTGTTGTTGTTGTTTTATGATGTTATCAGGGGCATTATGAATTAAGCCTCAGTTTCACTGGAGGTTCTGGAGAAGGAACCTAAAAGTTCACAGGAGAGTGGTTACATCTATATTAGCAGTAATTCAGTTTAAGAGGAGTAGGTTGGTTGACCAAAACAGTTCATGCAGAATTGTTATATACCTGTGTTATATATGTCTTTACTCGGGATGAAATAAAATCTAGTCCTTGGGGATAAATGCCTCTAGGATTTGTGGTTTGAAGCTTTGTGGAAGGAAGAAGTATTAGGCATGTACTGAGAGAGCCATGGGGAGGCAGTGGGGCCTCTTGGACCGCATGGCTTCTGGCATAGAGCTGTCACTTGGGTTCCTTCCAAAAGGAATCTGCTCTGGGAGCACCGCATCACTCTGAGAACTGAACTAAACGGCAGTCAGGGGATCCACTTCAAAGCTGCCCCATTGGTCTGCAGCAAACCACTTATTTGGACACAGCCCAAGCATCTCCCCATTCTGTCTTCAGACTGTGTAGTGATTTGTCACTTTGCATAAATAATGGAGTAGGGCATTTTGATGCAAATAAGCTTTGAGCATCTCTGTGGAACAACAACAAAAGGAAAAAAGGTAAAGCAACTCAGTAGGAAATGACAGGGAATCTACCTAGAAATGACACTAGGAGGTTTCACATTATCAAATAGAACTGAAGTTACCAGAGTAAGATAACCCAGAAAGAGCCCACCCTAAAATTCCCTGCATGTCACACCTCCAAGCAGTGCAAACGGTAAAGCTCACAGTAGCTGAAATCATCTCTTCATTCCAGTCTTGATTTTTATCGTATTTATCCCAATGGAGCAGCAAGGGGCTGAGTTGTAGGAATCCTTATTTCCATCAACATTAGTAAGATCGAGATCTTGTTTTGCAAATGAGGGAAATCTGACATTTGGGTTTTTACAAAGAGCAGTCAGTTAGCTGGTGCCTTGTGACAGCTTTTATATATGCACCTAATGAATGGTGGAGAATGATTACAACAGGGGCATAGAAGTAAGCATGGGTGATATAGCAATAAATAAGAGCTGATATAAATCAGTGGCATTTTATTGACTTCTGTTCTGGTGGCCTGATTTAAATCAAGTATGAATTTGGCCCTAGGGCCTTGCAGAAAAATCCCTGGGTCTGAATCCTGCTGTCTTGACTCACACAAATTTTTCCTAAATTTCAGTAAGAGTCATGGTTGAACATGGATTTCAGGATTCTGCTATCACATAACACAAAACAATAGCTCTCTCATCAGCAGTTCATTTAGAGTTGAAATGTATCTAAATGTTTATGGAAATTATCAGCTTTAAAATTGTTCCCGTTGTGTTTTTAATAGAGGCATTTTTCACTCTTCATATGTTCAAAAATGTAAGTCACATCTCCCAGTTTAAAAAAATTAGAAGCATATGTAAAAAAAACCTAAACAAAATAAATTACCATTTTTTTTTTGTGTTCTCTAAAATGTAGAAGTTGCATATTAAATAGAAACAAGCAAAATATCAATGGATTCATAGGCACACAGTACTGTCAGTGGGGAAGTCAACTAATATGAGGTTTCTTCATTTTTCTTTCTTGTTGCTTTTATTTTGGTGTTTTCAACACAGACTCATCAACTTCACAGGAGTGTCAGACCGAACAGAACCACATGTTAAAGTAATTACTAATTATGGGAAAAGAAAAAAAAAGTACATGAAAAAGACATGAATTTTTTAAGAGACCAGTTGTCTCAGGGTTTTGTACTTCCCAAGGAAAAGTAATTGCATTGCTTTTGAAATCACAATCCAAGGCACGAGGATAATTTCATATTGCAGTAAGAGTACTAAAGCAGATCTACAAGTGATCTATTTTTATGAGCTTCTGTCTCATTTTCAGGAGGCCTTCCTTATCTATGTGTAAGAGAAGGATGGCAGGTTAGACTCAAAAGGAGCATAAAGCATAGCACTGCTTGCCTTGCTCTGAGTAGAGACATTCATAACTTGGTATCAAACACGAGAGCACATTGGATCTCCTGCTACACCATTCACCAACATGGCAACACCTGCAGGGGAATGGGAGGCAGGGAGCACAGAAACTGCCCTCAGACTTGGGCAGTGCAGGTCTGTACCACCCCTTAATTGGGCTCAGCTGCAAAAGCACCAATCAACCCTAATAAGGAAAAAAGCTGGTAGGGCAGGAGGTATATAACCACTTCAGCTGCTGTGGCCTCAAGTCTGCTGGTCTGGGACTTGTACCTGTTCTCTGTTGCAAGGAAGCTTGTTTTTCCTAGACTGAAGCAGAAAAGGTATTTTCCCTTTTGGCATATGAAATATGTGGATGTAAATAAGCATTTGAGGGTGGTAGGCTCAGGTTGCTTCTGTCAGTTTTTCAGATAGGTGGTGACTCAGACAAGAAAAATAATTCGGGTCAAATGTGAATGAAATTTCTGTTTGTTTTATTTTTGGAAGGGGGAGAAAGAAAAAAGAAAACGACTAAGAACAACTAGCAAATTTGTTTTAATCCCAAAGAAAGTATTTTACTTTTGGGGTGGGGGAGGGCGGAAAATTACGTTCAGAAATACATTTGTATGAATTTCAAAACATAATTCTTATTTCCACATAAGAAAAGGAAAGACACTGTTTCCAAGCTGTTGCCTTGATTATTTTCTGTTTCCTTGCTGCTTTGATCTGTTGAAATTGCTTGGCCAGTTGTAGACTCACAAATTGATTGAGGCAAATGCATGTGAGGGTTTTTTCTACAAACAAACTAGTCTTCTGAAATATTTTCATATTTCTTCTTCAAAGCACATTTAAAAAAAAAAACAAACCTAAAATTGATCTTTGACTGGGTAAGTGGCTCTGAGGAAGACTGAGTGTCCTCTGTTTCCACTGAAGCGATGAGATAGTGTTCTGATGGCACATAGCATTTCCCAAGACTAGGTTGCCAACTCCTGCTAGAACGCTTGTAAACATTTTCGCCTGCTGCCAGAGCTGGGGCAGCAGCACGGCTCTGAAACGTCTGTTCTACACGAGAGCGCTCTGCTCCCATGCGTGTGAGGAAACTCATTGACTTTTGTGTACTGCAATATCTGTAGCCAATGCTTTTCTGTAGCTGATAGCTTTATAGTTTGGATTAGGGTTGAGCAGCTCAAGGAAAATGGTGAAAATATTTAAGCTTAATTTCTTTAAGACACTGTGAGACAGAAGAAGTTGTAACTCCAAGCAAGCAGAACTTTTTCAACAAAACTTACTAGAAATTTACATTTACATACAGGCAAATGCAATCCTGTATATCCAGAAAAATCACATTTCTGAAAAGAAAATTCCTGAGTTTCATGGGGCATGCTGTTACTACTCTTCAGCAGAAAAGCGCAGCAGATGTCGATAGCCTAGGCAGAGAAAAGCAATGGCCACAAAATGGCTTCTCGGAGGAGTCTGCTAGGAAGGTGCATCCCCCCAGTCAGAAACCTGGCCGTGTGGGAGTGTCTACTTGTGGTCCCCACCCAAGTCCTTACTGGGAAAATTTGTGTATTGGTTGAGACATGGCCTTGCAGATCGTGCTGCAGAGAGAAAACTCCTATTTAATTTATTTTGCTTTGACTGCTTTAGACAACCATGAAGAGTATTGTGCGATTCCCCACAGGCCTGAGCACCAGCACACTCAGCGCCATGTCACTCAGCCGTCATGTTTTCAGATCAACCCCTTTCTGCCCCTCTCCTTCAACTCAGGTGATTGCTGTCATTGATATTCGCTGCCCTGGCTCGGCTCCAGGGCCAGAGCCAGCAGAGTCAGGTTTACTTTGCTGCTTAAGTTTTTCAGAAAAGCGCCTGTGAGCCCAAGAGCGGTATTAAACCTGCAGCAACTGACTTTAAAGCAGTGGTTGACGTGCCCTGATCACAAGCCCTGCCTCTGCCGCTTGTTACTATGCTTCCACTTCACAAACATCATAGGTGTGCGAAATGCAAACTGCAGAGGAGGTCAGGGCACTGCAGATGAGTGTCAAAGTTGCCTGTGAGTATGAGAAGAAAAGGCAGCGATGCCTATGATGGAGGCAGCAGTTGGCTGTCAAGCCTCAGTCTCTGGCACATTACACAAACTGCACTTTGTGTCACATTCCTTGCGTGCACCTGCCAATTCTGTAAAGCACAAACTTTGCTGAGGGAGAGTTTCAGATGGTTTCTTGCTGTTTTGGGAGGATTTGGGGTTTTTAGAGAAGCATGGTGGATTATTTTTCTTTGCAAGGCTGTAAAAAATAACAAATAGATAATGAGCGTTGGAAAGTAACTATTGAAGTCAGAAATAAAATATATGTTAATTGGTGTGTTTGCTTCAAATATATTGGAGTACTTTGGCATAAGATTGTTCTCCGGGTTCAAAGAGGAAGGTGCCCTTTATGTGTAGGATAAAGCTATCCTTGGCTATTAACATTTACTTAGCCCTTAAGTAAAAAAATGTTGAAGAAGAAATGAGTAGAAGTCAATGACATTTAGCAGAGTGCAGTGATTAATCCTGAATTATGTGGCTTAGGCATGGATATACATGATCAGTGTTTCAACTGAGTGAGGGCAAAAAGCAAACCTAGTCCAAAATGCAAATGAGATCCAGTAGGATATACAGTGAAGGAATATTTCAGGCAACTGGGGTAAAACAGCATTGGTGACAAAGGTGAAAGAACAGGATTCTATAAAAATAACTGGTAAAACAAAGGGTTTACACTTAATAGCAATATTTGGAAAGAAATACCATGTGATGATGGTCTTCCCTGTTTCTTGCAACTTTGAATGAAATAGATTTAGTTCCTGTGCTGTCCAGGTGAAAGTGATATGTTCTGCATACGATCTCAGCGCAATTTTTGCAGATGAGGTAGGTGCACGTGTTTCCAGGTATACGGATGATTGCCTGAGCTGTAGTAAACTTCAGACCCTTCTGAGGCTGATGCATGTGCGAGGTCTGGGATGCCCCAGAATGTTCATCTCCTTGACGTTTCACTTCACTAACAGAAATCTTTGGATTAGACATTGCTCCTGATTGATAGTCACATATCTCCATTACGAGGATATATAATATTCATCACTACTAAATATTCAGAAAACCTGTCTACAGACTGAACTCTGAGCTGGAAAGAAACTTCTAATGCTAGTGGGGGTAGTCAGCTAAGATGCTGTTGGGATCTGAGTATTTTAAACCTTGGTACACAACTGTGCTTTGGTGTTCTTTGAACCACTCTTTCCATATACTTCTAGGAAAAACATGCAATTATTTGTGGACAACATATCTCACCCTTGAAGAATAGTTGAATGTTTTTAGCCACAGGAATGATGCCTGACAGCTCAGCTTCAGTGCAAAGTACCCACGGGTAGATGTCCTTGGATCCTACCACCTAACCCTTCCATTTGGAGTGCAGCAGTACAACTGTCTAGAATGGGAGGTCATTTCCACTCAAGAAGGTTGGTCTTCTGGGTAAAGGGGAGGGCCCCCCAGCCATATTTCATTCAATACTATGAAATTCCTGAAAATGAAGAGGTCTTTCCTAGCAAAAAATTGGTTTACAAGTCAATTATTCAAAATGAATAATTTTTTGTTATTTCTAGGGTATGATATGAGATCTTGTAAACAGTGATATGGTTCCCTCTAGGTGTCTGACAAGCAACATTTTGTCAGTTTGTATACCGGTTCTTTCCTGAGACCAGTCAAAATGATGGGAGGGCCTGGATTCAGATGAAAGAAGGCTCCAGAAAGGGACAAGACTTCCAGCTGCCTAGGGAAAAAAAAACCGTTTGCAAAGCAAGAATGCTGCACAGAATCTGAATCTCAGCAGCTGAGAGGGATCACTTTGTGGCAGGGTGCTCTCCATCCACAGCAATCTCTGCACAGAAGCAGTAGTAGCTGTTCTTGCTGTGTTCTCTGAAAAACATGTCCCTGCCCTGAGGGCAGAGCCCTCCTGACACCCTGCAGCCCCCCGGGATGGAAAGGTGGGGTAATGCCATAGGGCACAATGGGCTCGGGAGAAATGCATGACAGATCTGGATGAGTGTCCTGGTTTGAGGTAAAACAGAACCAATTTTGTTCAGTAACTTCGCTTCTTAGCTGGGCCTCTTCTAACTACTGAAATTAACAGCATATTGTGCAGAATGTTCACTTTCTCAGAGTGATAAGACCAATGTTTATAACTGCTGCCCAGGCATGGTATGCAGAGAGGCTCCTGCTTATACTTGTTGCTATAACCCCCAAGGCCAACCAACTTTGTTGTTTGCCCCGTTGGAAGGGCGGAAGNATGGTGGATTATTTTTCTTTGCAAGGCTGTAAAAAATAACAAATAGATAATGAGCGTTGGAAAGTAACTATCGAAGTCAGAAACAAAATATATGTTAAATGGTGTGTTTGCTTCAAATATATTGGAATACTTTGGCATAAGATTGTTCTCCAGGTTCAAAGAGGAAGGTGCCCTTTATGTATAGGATAAAGCTATCCTTGGCTATTAACATTTACTTAGCCCTTAAGTAAAAAAATGTTGAAGAAGAAATTAGTAGAAGTCAATGACATTTAGCAGAGTGCAGTGATTAATCCTGAATTATGTGGCTTAGGCATGGATATACATGATCAGTGTTTCAACTGAGTGAGGGCAAAAAGCAAACCTAGTCCAAAATGCAAATGAGATCCAGTAGGATATACAGTGAAGGAATATTTCAGGCAACTGGGGTAAAACAGCATTGGTGACAAAGGTGAAAGAACAGGATTCTATAAAAATAACTGGTAAAACAAAGGGTTTACACTTAATAGCAATATTTAGAAAGAAATACCATGTGATGATGGTCTTCCCTGTTTCTTGCAACTTTGAATGAAATAGATTTCGTTCCTGTGCTGTCCAGGTGAAAGTGATATGTTCTGCATATGATCTCAGCACAATTTTTGCAGATGAGGTAGGTGCACGTGTTTCCAGGTATATGGATGATTGCCTGAGCTGTAGTAAACTTCAGGCCCTTCTGAGGCTGATACATGTGCTACGTCTGGGATGCCCCGGAATGCTCATCTCCTTGATGTTTCACTTCACTAACAGAAATCTTTGGATTAGACATTGCTCCTGATTGATAGTCACATATCTCCATTACGAGGATATATAATATTTATCACTACTAAATATTCAGAAAACCTGTCTACAGACTGAACTCTGAGCTGGAAAGAAACTTCTAATGCTAGTGGGGGTAGTCAGCTAAGATGCTGTTGGGATTTGAGTATTTTAAACCTTGGTACACAACTGTGCTTTGGTGTTCTTTGAACCACTCTTTCCACATACTTCTAGGAAAAACATGCAATTATTTGTGGACAACATATCTCACCCTTGAAGAATAGTTGAATGTTTTTAGCCACAGGAATGATGCCTGACAGCTCAGCTTCAGTGCAAAGTACCCACGGGTAGATGTCCTTGGATCCTACCACCTAACCCTTCCATTTGGAGTGCAGCAGTACAACTGTCTAGAATGGGAGGTCATTTCCACTCAAGAAGGTTGGTCTTCTGGGTAAAGGGGAGGGCCCCCCAGCCATATTTCATTCAATACTATGAAATTCCTGAAAATGAAGAGGTCTTTCCTAGCAAAAAATTGGTTTACAAGTCAATTATTCAAAATGAATAATTTTTTGTTATTTCTAGGTTATGACATGAGATCTTGTAAACAGTGATATGGTTCCCTCTAGGTGTCTGACAAGCAACATTTTGTCAGTTTGTATACCGGTTCTTTCCTGAGACCAGTCAAAATGATGGGAGGGCCTGGATTCAGATGAAAGAAGGCTCCAGAAAGGGACAAGACTTCCAGCTGCCTAGGGAAAAAAAAAACCATTTGCAAAGCAAGAATGCTGCACAGAATCTGAATCTCAGCAGCTGAGAGGGACTACTTTGTCTGTGGCAGAGTGCTCTCCATCCACAGCAATCTCTGCACAGAAGCAGTAGTAGCTGTTCTTGCTGTGTTCTCTGAAAAACATGTCCCTGCCCCGAGGGCAGAGCCCTCCTGACACCCTGCAGCCCCCCGGGATGGAAAGGTGGGGTAATGCCATAGGGCACAATGGGCTCGGGAGAAATGCATGACAGATCTGGATGAGATAGGAGGATGCCCTGAAATGCAACGGAGTGGGAAGGACATAATTGCAGGTGAGCACAGATGATATAGAGATGCACTTACTTCCAAAATGTGGAGGTCAGTAGGAGACACAAGATCAATGTCGCTTAGCTGGATGGATTAAATAGCTTAATGACAGGGTCTAACATTAAAGTGATATATGGGGGGAAAAAAGCGAGGAAGATGACATCCTTCCCTTGGCATACAGAAAACAGTCTTCTGTTGCAGTCGTGTTTAGAGCACTCTCTAAGCCCAAGGGTCATGTTGGGTCTGGTGACAGCAGCCACCTCACTATAGAAAGGTGATACAGTGACACCAGGTTGCCACTGCTTTTGATTTGTATCATTGCCTTGACTCTTTTTGATAGATCAGGTCTGCTTTTTTGTAAAGGTCACAATCTTATGTTAATGCGGAAACTTCTTTCTTCCCTGAAATGGGACTGTTGCCAGATGTGTGTGGCACTTTACACTTAGAGGTGTAAAGGACTTCACAGCTCCTTTAGGACTCTGCCTTAGAAAGGCATCTCACTGCCAGTTTCGTTAATTCACACAAGCGTGAGATCACCCATCTGAGCTTAGGCAAATTTGATTCAGAAACTGGGCTGCGTTGTATCGGCATTAGTGTTTTGAAGATCATTCAGATGGGTTTTGAATGATTTGCTATTTATCAATCTGGGCCATAATTTATTGTACAAATCTTTCTATTCTTAAATTCATGCATTAATCTCTGTTTTCTGGGAGACTTGAGTTCTGAGTGATGAAGAGTTAAAAGAAGCTATGTTAATCACTTGACATTTTTGACAGTGCTGAAACATCTAAAAATTCTTGGTTTCAGTTCCAAGCAGCCCTAGAAGACCTCAGACAGTAACTTTAATCAAAACACTGAGAAAGTCAGTAGTCCCTCTGTTTTACATTCAAAAATATAAACACATAGAATATTTAAAATATTTTTACTTCGGGTTTATATACCAGTATGAGGAAGTAAATAAAGAATTACCATGAGAAATGTCTCAAAGAGAACAGTCTGAGTATCTCTCCTTCTAACAAACTAGAGCTTAACTGAATGTTTAACAGGTTGCCTCCAGCTAAAGTGTGCCATTGCTGTACATGGCATGAAATAAAGCAAAAAACCAAAACCCCTGTGACTTACAACATTTACATGTGCAGGGATTTCCCTTTCTTTTCAGTGTAGTTGGTTTGTTAATTTGCCAGTTGTTGATGGGAGAAGTTGTGTTGTTTGTGTTTGTCTTGTTGGAATAATGCTCCTCGTTTTCTTTGAATTTCTGCTGAAATTAAAAGCTCAAAGCAAGCTAAGACTTAGAGAAAGTACCACATCTAAACTGTATTTAGCAATTCGTATGAAGAAAGATAATTGTGGAAATAACAAGAAGATATTGATGCTAATGTTTGAGCCTTTGTCTGACATGCCTCAAGAGATTAAATTTTCTGCTTAAATTGATATCAGAAGAGATACAGTAATTATTTAATAGTATTTAGAAATTAAGCTGAAGATATTTCATGGATTTGGTTAGTTTAAAGTTAATACTATTTCAAGAAGATCATTGTTTTCTTAATTAAATGTAATTTTAACTGCTGAGTAAGCTAGGACAACTAAATACATCCTTTTACATCGCAGCTCTTTATTTTTACACACACACACACAGCACCACCCCCACCCCCTTATTCTTCAGAAGGTAAAACCAGTAGGAGTTTAATCTCCTATGTTTCTACTTTTGCACCAGCTGAAAGGCACAGATCATTGTTACAAAGCATCATGGAAAAATCCCCTCAGTCTTCTCTATAGACCTTGTGTTGTCTGCAGGGCCTGATGACATGAGGAGAAGCAAGAAATAATCATATATAGCAGCTTGTGGGAGTTTTCCCTGAGTTGGGCCAGGACAGGTTCTGGAAAGGTAGTTGTTTTCACAGCAAGGTGCTGGGCTGTTTCCAGATTTACTAGGTTAAGTGCATGTCTAGGATGGGTGTTAGCTTCTGTATTATCTCCTGTGTCCGACTGACCCTCCTGCACTGCTTCTCAGCACTCCTGGAGCCAAATAGGAGGCTGCGATGTCCCCTACCTCCTCCACAACATGCACCTTGCCACATGTACCCCTGCCAAGGCCGTGCAGCTTCCTACAGCTCAGCATGAGGCGCCTTCAGTCCCTGCCTGTTGCTCACAACAGTCTGCCATCCACCTCCCGTCTGGCTCTGTGCAGGATATAAGTACCCTGACTCCTTGTTCTCAGAAATTATTCTCCCAGATGTGAACATCCCAAATGCAAGGTTTGACCCTTAATATTGTATCTACACTGTTTTTGCCTCTTTGGCTGTGTTGTTGAACTACTAGTCTCTTCTGGGGATTTGTAAGAAATATCTATAAAGGTGTTTTTTTGCAATTTAATTTATATTTTCACTGCCTGGCAAGCTGGTTGTAGTGAGAATGGAAGAAGAGAAGATTGTTAGCACAGAGAGCGCCTTGAGCTATCCCAGAGCAAAGTCAGAAGCTCTTCCATGTAGCCAGTGGGAGGGTTACATTTAAAACTCATGAAGACAACCCTGAAAAGACTAGATTAGTTCTGATGTGTTATTCCAGCCTTTACCCATTATACAAGCAGCAGATGGTTCATCATGTTATATTTTATTGACCTACAGGAAGTGATAGAAGAGGTGTTTTTGTCACTCCTACTTGCTACAAAACCTATAAAAGTTGCTTTTAGCTGTTAACTAGTGACTTTAAATTAGGTATCTGTCTTGTTTAATGAGGAGAGGAAAAGAGTAAAATAAAAAAAAAAATCAATGAAAGTAGGGTTTGTAAATATGTTATCTGAATCCCCTGGGCTTATTAGGTAGGATAGTCTTGTAGACAGCAAGAGCCATATGGAAATCCTTGAGGTAATTTCATGCAGTGTTGTTCCATACTTGTAATTCTTTGGCTGCGCAGATGATTTCCTATCTGACCAGACTAAGTAAGACGGGTGAGTCACCCATTAAGAGGATTAAATGCTTCTGGCTAGAAGAAAGCAGAGACCAAGCTTTCATGTGTGGCATGGAGTTGAGCTAGTATGAGAAAAGAAACGCAAAAAACAATCTAATTTTCATTTCTGACATGCTTAGATAACAGAAGAATTTGGAGCTGCTCTATTTTAAATGAGAAACCTAAATGGCTTACAAAAGACCATTCGGGGATAAATCAAGTTTAGAATATAAACTAGACACCTAAAAGCAACCTTTAACTTTTCTGTGAGCTGTTTTCCTAAAACAAATGTAGTCTGGATTTTGCGAATGTTTAGAAAGTTACATCAAGAATGTGAACTTTCACAAAATTGTAACCTTAGGGCACAGGAACTCCACCTTTTTAAGGTCGTGCAAGAGGTGGTTCCACCTGAGCTAAATTTGGACAAACTGAGACTGGAAAATGTGGCTGCAGTTCCTGTAAGTGTAGACAAAGCCTGTAGGTGTGCAAGTGGCTTAGTTCAGTAAAATCTACAGATCAGTCATAAAGCTGGAAGGAATTTATGGACATAAAGTATTAATTTTAATCAGCAGGGCACAGGCGGCATTTACATGTGAAGGACTGAGGCAGCGGGTGAACAGGTAGAAAAGCAGAGTCTAACAACTGGTAACAGTCCTGTTTCATAGAATCATCATAGAATGGTTTAGGTTGGAAGAGACCTTCAAGATCATCTAGTTCCAACCCCCCTGCCACAGGCAGGAACACCTTCCATTAGACTCGGTTGAGCTTCTCATCAACTAACACCCCCAAGTCCTTCTCCTCAGGGCTGCTCTCAATCCATAGCTTCTGAATGATGAAGGCATAGGGGTGGCTCTACTCTGCAAATTGCTTGACAGGTTGTATCCCCAAGGAAAATTTTCAAAAGCAAAGAGCTCTGAGGTATTTAATTTCCCTGGAGTGGGATTTGAGAGCCTAACTTGTATCAAATGCCTATCCAACTTTACTGTTCCTCCCTGTGTACTTGAATGGGTCACCCCTCTGTGCTTCATGCTTCAAATCTTGAGTTTACAAGAGAGCGGAGCGGATTGCTGATGATGACTTGTGTTTTCTTACTGCATTAAACAAGCAAGGTGCTACCATTCCACATGAAAAAATGAAAGAACACTTCTACAACCCAGAAAAGACAGTTAATTTCAACAGGCTTCTTGAATAATAGTTGGGTACTTATGGCAAGATGCTTTAAGAGCAGGCAAACAAAGTTCAAGGCCAAGGCAACTATGGACCTCTCAGAAGCCTCATGCCTCAGTCTATCATTTACGCTGTAAAGAGGCACAGTGGCTGCTCGATGAAATAACACTCAGCAAGTTTCGGTTTGCACTCAGCATATTTTTCAACTGGGAAATTTCCTGTCAGCTCTATAAGAGCTTTCATTGACTGAGCAGAGAAGACCAGCACAGCCAAAGACAAGAGAAAGAAGCAAAAAGTAATGCCTATGTCTTGTGGCAGTCTACTGTAGTAAAGAGTGGAAAAAATCTTCCCAAACATTATTTCTACTTGTGTATTTTGAGTTACTGAAGAAATTAAGACTAACAGCAATAAATCAGGGACTGAATGAAACATGCATTTGAGACAATTTTCCCACGCATCCCAGCAGCTTAACTAAAACAGTTTGGTGTTGGCGTCTACTTCTACTCTCATCCAACAAAGCTTTGTCTTCTAAATGCAAAAATCATGTGTAATTGTTTTTTTGGCTTTGTGATTTTGTTGTTTTTTTTTTTCCCCCAAACTGAATTAAGTTACCCAACTTGATGATTTTTCTCTAGCAAATCAAGCTGGTCTAGCACAAAAGCAGTTTATTACACATCCTCAAAGCTTGGTGCAGACTTAGATTGGGAACAGAATGAACCCCTCCTCTACTGTTGTAGTACCTTTGTGCTACCCTTTGACCTTAATGGGTTCAGCAATAGGATCAAGGGTTTGCATTTCTAAATGTTAGCAATGAAATCTATACCCTTATTAGCTGTTCTTGACCTTCCCCACCACTGGGGCTCTGACAACACGATGCTGTGATTCAGTATGGTAAATTTATCTCTGAAGCCTGTGGTGTCTCTTAGAAGAGGCACATCCGGGGAGATTTGTCTTTTCTCCTCAAAGCGGAGAAACATTCTTTTTTTTCTAACAGGATCAGAGTTTATGGTGCTCTCATCTATTCCAGCAAGTGCTAAATCTGCTGATGGAGGGTGATGCCAGGTCTGTTTTCCCTCAAATCATTCTCCATAACGAAAGCAAAAGAAAATAACTGATGTGCTGCTTTTACAGGGTCAGTCTGTCCTCTCTTCAGACTTAACAGCAGACACTGAAAAAAATCTGAAAATGGAGGTTTACTTCCATAATTTTTTACTGTCTATTCTTGTTTATCTCTCCTAAACCATGGCACAAATAGAGCCCCAGGTCATGTTTCCGAGGTGATACAAAGCAATGGTAAGCTGTAGATTTGGTCCAAACAACTGAATAAACTGATAGGAATTTGGTGGTTGGAGACCAGATCACAGTTTCTTGGGGAAGGTGGCAGGATTACCTGTGTAGGAAATCCAGCCCGCTTGGGCTGTATCTCTTTTCATTACGCTGCAGCCACATCCCTGTGTCCCCAAAATAGATACCCTTGCACCTAACCCCTGTGTCCCATCTTCCTTGGCTGTAGGAATGGGGGTGATTGCCCAGTGCATTAGGGTTTGAGCACTAATGTGTTGTGGGCTGCGAGTTACTCGGAGACTAACTGGAGGCGATATAAGAATGAAGAGGTTCCAGCTCAGGAAGTGTCTGTAAACGTGTTAGCTCTGTAACGTGCTTGGACTTGAAATGCAATAGTGGGGAGAGAAATAACTCTAATTTACTCACCGAAGGTCAGAAAGGGGGAGCAAAGCATGAGAAATAGCAGAGTGGTGGCTATAGAAGGTACTTTATCTTGTATTCTTAGAGAAAAGCCCTGCAGAGCTGTGGGTATGTTGAGTTCAAGCCAGTAATTTTATTTTTTTTTAAACTGTGAGCTTAACTGCAAAGCTGTGAGAAGTCTCTCTGCATTTGTGAGCAGTGGCTTGGGACCTGAGAGCTCAGGGCCCGGCTGGCTGGTCCCAGGCTCCCTCCAAACTCTACTTCTTCGTTTGCCGTTCTCAGCAGGCAGGTCCTAGCCAACGTATTCACTGAATGACAGCTTGGGACAAATCATGGTAATTTACTATGTGACATTTGCTTTGAGCAACTCGTGCACACCGTGAAACATACCCGCATTGCCCAAGTTTTTTTCCTAAATTGTTAGTGTGTAGTCATATTGAGAGCATATTTTGTATTTGAGAACTGATTATGCACAGGAATTGTTTGGCAAATGTTTTCTGAATAATGAACAAACAGTCGAAGAACCCACTGTTCACTGACAATACACACAAACAGAGCAAAGGTAGAATTTGTCAGCTACGTTATTCATTACAAGTTATTCAACCAGTTCTAATACACTTTCTTTCCTTCTCTTGAGAAAAGATCAGGGAATACATTCTTCAGTATATTTCTGTTTGATTTCTTCTCTCACTGAATGGCTTTTACATTTGAAAATTATAATCTGCTGGAGATAAACTTTGTGAAAATTATCTATTCCCTTATGTCAACCTACCATTACTTTTCTCTGTCCTTATGATATCCCACCTTTTTTTTTTACCCCTCCAAAGAGTAGAATAGTATTTCCAAATTCCCAAGCTACAACTCGTTACCCGAGGAGCATCTCACAGCCAGAGCTTGCAAGGGGAGGCGTCGATGGGGATTCAGACTGTTGTTGGAGCAGAACAGACAGAAAAGCTGTTGTGCTGTTATTTTAAACATCTGGGTCTTCTCTTTGATAAAGTTAATAGACCTATGCAGGATTGACTGCAGTAAAATAATGGTTTCATCAGCCTTCTGCTATGGCTAGGAAATGTTGTTTTTTTCTCTTTCGAATTCATGGGTTTAAATTGTTCCTCACAAAGCAGCAAGGGCTGGGGAAATGGAGAATAGGGCACTCCGAAGGGGGTCAAAAATAGGATTTGCTCGCCTCTCAGTGCTGCAGGCTCAATGGCAATGAGCTGTGTCTCCAGGCAGCCGTCGGCAGAGCCCTCGGAGCCCATGCATGACACAGGCAAGAGCTCAGATAATTCAGTACCGTCTGCTCTCTCATACTCGCTTTGGTAGGTCTGTGCACAACAGCAAAAGCTAAACCTCAAAATAAGCTGCTTTCATAAACTTGGCTGTATGGGTAGTTTGTTCTGTGCCTTTTCCCTCTAAGCATCCTCAGGGATTCTCTTTTTTCCTCTGCTGCTGCTTAAACTGATACCTGTGGGCTATGTGACGTTGCTCGTGGCACAGTGGCTTCCCCACCTTTGTGGCTGGCTCTGCCTCACCTCGTCCCTGCCTGGGGGCTCCCAGGCCCTCTCTGCCAAACCTGTGCGTTCGCAGCCCCTGACTGCAAGTCAAAGGGCCCGTGGGACTAATATTTAGGTTATTTGCCAGGTGACACTTGAAGCGGTGTACACGGTAACGCTGCATATGAATTTACAGACCAGCAGAGCTGTGTCCGTGACCGGCCCCTCCTTTGGAAGAGAAGACAAACCAGCCACCTTCACCTCAGCAGCTGGAAATAACAGATCCACCCTGAACTTGTTTGAGAAGCGGTAACGCTTCTCTTCGCTGCTCAGCTTCCCCCTCAGATGCTTGAGGCTGTTACCATTTTGAGGTATTTGAATTAAACAATTCTTGTGTTTATTCTTTTGGGTGTTTTCTCCCAATTTTTTTGTGGCTTTCTCAACATGATATTTGAAATAATTTATATTGTGAAGTGCTTCAATATTTAATATTTTTCTCCCAGCAAACCCTGGGATGGCATAGGCACAAACACACACATCTATTTTGACATTGCGTGCAGTAAGTGATATTTATTGTTCCTCATTGGTTATTTTTATCTGCTCAGCCTTTCTCCTCCTCTGTTGCTACTCTGCAGCTTTTCACTTCTCCATTTCTGTAGCAAAACTTAAACTCAGACAAATAAAGTTTTTTGGCTTTTGGAAAGTTACCATATTTCAGTTGTCCTTTTCAAAATTAAGATTGCCAANAAACAGGAAAAAAAGCATCAATGATTCTATTATATGCAGTGAAAACTTTAAGGTTTTGTTTTTCAAACTCTCTCCTGTGGAATTTTCCAGTGGGGGGGGAGGAAGGAGTTGATAAAAAACCTAATGGAAAAATGATCATTTGCTGCCATGAAAGACAACTTGGAGAAATCAGTCTTCCCCAGCACTGGCATTTGGATGATTAACAAGGAAACAGTTTCAATAATTCTGTGGCTAAGACAAAGATGATCAGGCAGAATTTAGCTTATTGCTATATCTGTTTCTGGAAATTATTATGCTTCTTTCATATTCAATACATGGAACCAGTGTAGGTTGAGATCAAAGGTTACTAAGAATCAGAAACCACCAGGAGTTTGAGATTCTCGTTTTCCAGAGCTGGCTTTTTAGCTGGTGCAGGCAGTGATTTCTCTTGGCTTGCTGGATATGAGACATCGTATTGTTTGCAGAGTCATTCAGTAGCTGAAGGTCTGAGCCAAATGTGTCTGCAGCTCTCCTTCATGGACAGAGTGTTTTAGCTTTCCCAAGAGCTCTGTGACAAGGAAGGGTTATGTTCATGATGAAATTGGCTATGTTTAGCTTTGTAGGAAATGGTAAGGTTGCTAAGGAATGGTTGGTTTCTCCAAAGGCAGGGCAGTACTGTGGGATGAAGTGAAGCTCATAACACCCTAGTTTTTTTCAACTGACTACCCCAGCATACAGGTTCAGACATGTGGCTCAGTCTACTTCACACTGTAGACTGAATTAGGTGACACAACGCAGCATTTTATTTTCTTGTTGTAGGGCTTGGGAAATTCATGACCAGTTATTGATGCTTACTTTATATTTGGATGTAAACATTACATCAAATGTGTTTTACTGCCATTTGTTCCAATAAAAAGGTAAAAATGTATAATTTTAATGTAAACTTGTCCATGAGTAATGAATAAAAAGGGACCACAAAGAATAGCTAGTAAGTTAGCAGTCTTACTTAATGTGAAATACTATGGAAAAGAAAATACAATAAATGCATACAGAAGGAGAAATAGAAGAAAATACATTTATTTCGAAACAAAATAAGTACAAGGAGGAGATAATTGTAGTCTAGACTTCCATTCTGTCAGAACATAATACAATAAGGTCTATCGATTCCTAAGTCTTTCAACGTAATTTTCTACAGTTTTTAACACAATTAAAAACTAGGAATGAAACATGGATTACTCCTCTAAGGAGCATCTGCCACTTTATGCTTTCTCAAAACCCTTGTCAGTGGAACTTCTGGGCCATTGTGTTAGGAAAAAGAAAAGTGTATTTGCCATTAAGATCATCACAAGAACAAAGGAAGGCAATAATAAGATACTTGAGACAACAGATAGCTTTTCAGCAACATACAGCATCATAGCATGCTGCTTCTGAAAGTCTGCATGACTTTCATATTCAGCCCAGTAAGTTTGACTTGTGCCCATCCTTCCCAGAGAGCTAGTCATGAACTTCTTAGCTTTCATAGTGCAGCACTATTTGTAGCAATCTCAGTATTATCAGTATCAATCTCCTCCACTTAGGGATTTTGCTACCCTATCTTTCAGATCGCATAAGGATGACACAGTAGGATTATGCAAAAAGCTGGTGGGAGCTTTCTGTGAAAATGCATTTGACCAATCTTGAAGAAATCGTTTACAGATACACTTCCAGACAGTCTTTGTGGCTGCTGGAAAGGGGAATAGGGCATGGGATCAAGGGAGGAGAGATGCTCATTGCTCAAACTCAGCAAATGCAAAAGGAACATTTATCTAAATGTAACTTCATGCAAAACTTTAAAAGCAAGCCTACAAATACTTTCGTGTTAAAGCTGTGTCCTTTGATGTGCTTATACAGGCTTAATGGTGCTGTGGGCTAATGCCCTATCCATTCACCTTCATGCTACTTGAGACCATGTGTAATTGCAGAGGAACTGGTCTCCCTTGGTCCCAAAGGGAACTACCAAACAAGCACAACTAATGAAACTACTTTCTTCTGGACTGTTGTCATTTGGGTCAAATAATTTTTAAACTCAGTTATAGATGGAGGTTTTTTCTGACTCCACATATACCAAAAAGATTTCTCTGCCTTCTCTCCCTAAAGCCTTCCCCCTTTTCCCCACACTGAATATTTGGCAGCATCCAGCTGCAGGAAAATAGATAGCTACATTGAACATCATCAGGCTTTTGTAAACTGCCACCTTTCTCTAATATCCTATGTTTAAAACACTCCCAGGAAATTCCTGATCTTTGAGAGCCAGGAAACATGGGTATGTTCAAGTCAGTATATAAAGTCAGTCTAAGACAAAAGTATTAATGTAGCATCATTGTGTGGTTCCTGTACCATTAAAACCCCTTGTTTTTTTCCTACTCCTGCATGTAAAGCAAGGAAGTGGGTTCAGTAGTTGCATGAGGATTTGCAGTCGGGTATATCCTTGAGTCTTCTGTGCAGCAGGTGAGCTGTGTCTCAGAAATAATCTCACAGAGCCTGTGCAAAGCCCCTGTCTGTGCCTCTGTGGCCTACAGCCAGGTCAGCACTTTGCAAAAGATACGTGGCTTTGTCTCTTACAGACCTTAAATTGACTATTTCTCAACTTTGAAATACTGCTTGAAATCGTTAATAACTTGAAATAATAGAAAGCTTCAAGACCTGCTTTCTAGATGCTTTTATGGCACTTCGAAATATATCTCTATATATTTAACTGCCATGCGAGGGCACAAAGCTTTCTTGATTTAGGCTTTTTTCCATGCAGCAGTATTAATTTTGGAGGGTGAAAGTTCTTCTTGCCAGATATTGCACCTAAGCTGTGGATAAAGAATTATTTATCCCATCCAGTTGCATTTCAGGGTGGGTTTTGGTCCTTTTCTTAGCACACAGTCATAGTTGTGCTGCTCCAATATCAGCCAGGTGACAGCGTGAGATTAAAGAGATATGAGCTGTTTGACCATGTGGATTATAATAAAGACCTCAAAGATTTTTATTCTACATTAGAACAGTAGATTAGAATAACTTTTTTAATAGCAGTTTATTATAAAAGTCTCAGGTTTTACCACTGGTAAAGTTATTCAGAGGATGCACCAAAGATTTTAAAGCAAAACAAATACCAAAGTAAAGGGGATTTTCAGCTATCAGAGTTACTGAGTGATATGTTTGAGGAAGATTCTTTTGTTTTACACCAGTTGTTCACCTTCTAAGTTTTATGTTGCAAGCCTTGCGTGATTTAGTGAGTGGTGCATTGAAAGATGAACATATGTAGGTTTTCATGCCATAATCTATTAGGTACACTTGAGCAAATAATCTAATTTTAGATTGACTTTTCCTTTCCCTGTCTGTCTTAAAGCATTTTTCAAAATCTTCTAAAAGCCACCACTTGCAACACCACCTCAGAAAAACTTTTAGATTTTGCTGAATAACTACATTGCTCTAAACAAGAATGGAAATGCATTTTAACCAAGGCAACTTATTCCCAAGTTCTTAATTAAATCAGTCCTTGCTTAATTTTCTTTTTCTTATTTTTTCCTTGCATCAACTTTCCTTTTAACATTCTAGTGAAGAGCCATGAACCTGGTGTCCATAAGAGGAGCTTTTATCGCTATATTTTGTCTACAAAATTGTCCTGGCACTTAACATGAATTTTTCATTTCTTTTCAATATTTTCACTTTTTTTTCCCACTATTTTTCATTATTTACTATTAAACTAAGCCATCTTCTTCCCATGATAGTATTTGTCCACCTAAATATTTCCATTATTTCCAGCAGCACTCCTCATGATTCATTCATTTCTGCAAGACAGCAAGTCTTTCAGCCACAATAAGCTCAGGTACTGTGGGTTGGCAAAACGCGAGGTGCTTTTGCTCCCACCAAAGCTGATGAGCAGAACAAGCATGTTTGTCCCAAATGCTGATGACATCAGTATCCTGGAGACTGTTTTTTCTCCTTCTAAGTTAGAGGAGGGCTTGGAAATCTTTATCTCTCTGGGTAGAAAAGTGTCAGCCACACTTCCTATAACTTCAGCAAGTACATGCAACTCCGGGAATGTGCATCAAGGCCTTTCTTCCTTCCACAGAACTATTGTTTTCCTCCTTGATCCAATTGCAGAGCAGTGTGGCTGAGGTCATGCCACGTCAGAGGCAAAGGTTTTGGCCACTTTCAACTGCATCTGGCAGGACACAGCTATCGTTTCCTTCCCCTTATAACTATCCGCTCCCTTCATCTGCTCTGGGAGGGCCACACTGGGAGCATCCTATTTCCCAGCCCTGTGACTGTTGTTTCCTTATGTGCAGCACATGCGAAAGAGACATTTCCATATATCATCACTTTACTGTCTGTCCATTATGTACTCTCTGGATGGTATACCTTGTGTTACGCCCATTGAGAAATATGTGTCTCTGTTAACAACAGAGAAACAAATCAGCCCAAACCATAATTTTCAAAAGGCCCTTTTCCATATCAGGTTGGAATAGGCAAGAAGAGCTCACTCACGCTATTTCTAGTGGTGTGTTAATGAAATATTATGAACAGGCAACTGCTGCAATAAAAACTCAAGCGCATCAAAGTTATGTCCCTTATAAATCATACTCTGTAGTGTAGTAATGCTTTTTGGCTGTTTTGACGTTTAAGAGTTGGATGTACGCACTACCCATATCTGGTGTTTGGTTTTGGCTTTGTCCCTACACGGTCTGATCTTTGGGAAAGATTTCTGATGTCGTTATAGAAGTGAACCAAATTCAAGTCTGTTTTTCTTTTTCAGTCCCTGATGTCCCCCCAAAACTTCCCATCCCTGTTGCACCCTCAGTCTGGCTCCTGCAAGGCCAAGCCCTTCCATGAATTATGAGGGAGGCACTGCTACAGCAAGGCAGAGTCAGACCAAGAGTGCTGAACGTTTTTGTCCCTGTCAGGTTGGCTGTTGTCCCTTCTTTTTCTGGGAAGCTACTTATCGTGTCTTGCCTTCAAGGACGGTATTTCATTTTGATTTGTGTGGAACAGCAAGGAAATGGAGATCGAAGTGATCAGCTGCTGAATTGTGTGTCCTTTACCTTTTATTAGAGGTGTTAGTTCACATCTTCATGAAGGATGTATTACGTGATCACAGAAATAGAATAGATTTACCTCTTTTTAAATGCCTTTTATCAATTTCTTCTTGCCATAAAGTATGAATTATTGACAAACCCCAGGCCTTCTGTCACACCTACCTCTCTGGTTTAATAGCCCTCTCCTACATGCCCTTGTTGCTATGGTGCTCCATTTCACAGCTACAACGCATTATATATTGTAATAAGTGACATATGCTCAAGGCAGCCCGAAAAGTCGGCACACTGGCAATTAATAACTTTGAATTCTTGACTTAAGCAAAGTTTTCTGAGGGCATAAGGCAACCAGAGTGTTGACAGGAATGGCAAAGGTGCTCATGAGATAATTCCCATGATACCTACCATTTGGAAATGCGTCATGGGACAAAGGATTTGCCTAGAAGAAGCGAGTAAAATATTGAATGTGTGCAGCAGAAAGACCGATTTCTCAGATATAGGTTATCATGTTTTATTGATGTTTTTAGTTAAAAATAAGCAAACAAACCTATGTCTTATGCCGGTTTCCTTCTGGCTCATAAGGATAAAATTGGCAGAAAACGTGATGATGTCTTAAATATGTGAGATCTCAGAGATTTTTGTGCAGCAACTTGAAATGAAAAGCCTGGATTTTTTCAGGGAGGGAAAAGAAAACAAGGAAATTTTGCATTACCTTCTTCCTTACAACAACATTTTCTATTCTGTATCTCTGTTGTGCACACAGCTGCCAGGATTATAAAAGAAA
>VUYV01000005.1:3683994-3745174 GCA_008711295.1 Anarhynchus alexandrinus
CCCCCAAAAACAAAAAAAAAAACCCAAACAAAAACACCAAAAGAAAAATCAAAATTTCTGTCTTGGGAATGGAACCTTCAGTGTCTTCCTGTGCAAGTTATTGAGGTGGTGCTACCACTTGTTTAAGACGCTAATGGATAGCTGTCCATCTAAAAAGTGTTTGCAATCACAGGTATATTAACATGTGCATTCATTGTAATAGAAATCAAAAATTTAGTGAAGCTACATTTATTCACTGAATATTAATGTTGATAATAACACATATATTATTAATGTGTGATAAAGTGAAATGATATAAATATATAAAGTAGCATTTGATAGGAGCTGCTAGAAAGTGTCTAGGGAAATGGGCCCAGAAGTAACTCAGTTCTTGCTATGTTGAAACACAGTTGTCAGGGGTCTGTTTAGAAGAGCATTACTGCTAATGTCATGCTGAAGCAAAATATGTTGAAGTTGGCCAAAACTCTTTTCTGGGTTTTTTTTGTTTGTTTTTTTAACTTCAAAATGTGGAGTATAAAAGCAAGAAATAAGCGTGGTCTTAATGTAAAGATACTGTTCTCACAAATTAATGAAACTGAAGCGCAGGCGGCCAGCTCCCCTGATGCTCGGTTGGGCATGCTCTGTAATGAACCACCCACCCTGTTTTCAGCGTGCACAGAAACGCTGGTAACAACGTGGTCAGAGCTGGCTGAGTAGGTTATGAACATCTTGGAGAAAATGTTGAGTGTCTGTGGAAGTCTTGGCGGATCCTGATTTTTCTGGCAGTGGCAAGTTCCCTGCGAGGCATAACCCACTTGGGAAATTCTCCCAAAGGAGGGTTTTTTTTCACATTTGTTTAATCCTGTCACCACTATTTTTCGAGGTTTAAATGCCCAGCCCTNCCTCCCAAAGGAGAGGTTTATGACTGTTTTTTTCACATTTGCTTAATCCTGTCACCGCTATTTTTCGAGGTTTAAATGCCCAGCCCTGTCCTGGCTGCCTGGTGCTGTCCTGGCTTGCCCGCTGCCATAGGGGATGTCGCAGCAGCTGGCACCTCTCGCTGGCGGGGAGGCCGGGCAGGTGGTGGGCACCGCTACCCACTGCCAGGGGTTAAAATGCTGCTGCTTCCCTCTGTCCTGGCCACGAACTCTCTCCTGCCACCAGCAGATGAATAAAGCGGACATCAGTGTCTCCCTTACTTTTTCCCTCGTGTCAGCTCGTGATGTTTATCTAGTGAGCAGGAGTAACCTTAGAAATAACTCCTGGGAAGGAGTTTAACACCGATTTCGTGCTGTCTTTAACCTCAGGCAGACTGTTGTCAGGAAGAGACTTTTTAATGACTTTTTTTTTATTTTTTCCTCCCCATACCAGCTTTTTTCTACCAGTTAGAAGTGTACTGAGACCCAGAGACACAGACTGTATTCCCAGCTCTGATGTTTTTGGTACCTCTCCTGATCCCTTTCCAACCCTTCCACCATGTACCTGGCATGTCATACACCACCTCTCTTGGGCAGCCATTACTCTTTGCTGGACGCTTTTACACCGCCTACCAAATCTCAACAGGGGTCTCTGGTTACATGCAAAAAGTAAATAACAAAACTAAAAGGAAATTGCTAATGGGACCAATTTATTTTTCAACACATCCTGCTAAAAAGTCTTAAGGCAAGAGGGGAAGATGGCCAAAAGCACAGACTTTATTTTAGCAAGAGTTAAAGCTATGTGTGTGCGTGCACTGTGACTGCCAGGCATAATTTAACCCTGTGGAAACTTTTGAGACTTTAAAATTTGTTTTCAACCAAAATTGGACAAAAGGCTATGTTTTGAGAACCTTGCACTAAAATGCTCCCCTAATATATTTGGAACCGTTGTAGTTTTGGTCACGTCAGATCATTTTCCAGAGTGTGAAAGATATTTCTTTGCAGGGAAAGAAAACAGATCTCTCTTTGGAATAGGGTCAAAACATTATGATATAAACATCAAATGACATCCATTATTAAGTAGGCTATATAAATAGCAATTACCACTAAGTTCTTCAAATGCTTGGATAATTTAGGCTAGAAGGGACCACTGGGAGGATTAAATAGTCCAACCTACTGCTCAGAGCAGTAGGCTAGCTTCAAAGAGCAATCCGCTTCCTGAGGGGCTCGTCCAGCTGAGCACTGAACACTTCCGATGATGGAGACTCCACAGCCTCTTTGGACAACCATTGCAGAGCTTAGGCTTTTCATGGTGTTTTGTTTGGTTTTTTTCCCTCACCTTGTACCCAGCTCTAGTTTCCCTTGCTGTGATTTATGAACACTTCTTCAGTCTTTCACTGCTCGCTTCTGAGAAGGGTCTGGCTCCATCTTCTCCAGACCCCTGTCTAGGTGGTTGAAGACCAGAGCAGGTCACCATTTTCCCTTCTTGTGTGGAGGCTGAGCAAGCCCAGCTCCCTCAGCCCCTCCTGTAAGTTGTGTGCTCCAGCCTCCTCCGTGGGGGTATCAATACATCTACCCTAGTAAGGGACAGTGTTTGAGACATTGCACGTGTGATGTGGCTGTGCAGATGCCCGGTGGAGGGAAGTAATTAATTCCCAACATGCTGGCTACCCTCTTGCTAAAGCTACCCAGGATGAGGGCGCAGGACTTGCATTTGCTGAGCTCCTTGAGGCTCCCCTGGATCCATCCTTGCAGCCTGCCACATTCCCTGAACAGTAGCCCTGCCCTCCAGTAGATCCTCTGCGCACTGCAACGTGGTGTCACTGCAAATTTGCTGAGGCTGCATCTTTTTCTAGTTATTTTGGTCCCTGCTAGAGATGCATCAACCCCAGTATTGACTCCTAAGGATGCCACTCATAACTGGCCACTGTTTTGAACCACTGCCTGCTCGAACGTAGCAGTACAGTTCAGATCTTTACCCATCCCTAAAGAGAATTAATCATTATAGTGATTATAATATCATTATTATATACTATATTTTAATACAATTAAAAATGAGGGCAAACAGAATCAAAATGGGAACACTGGCATGTTTTCCAGAATTGAAATGGTGTTTCATCGTGCTTTCAAACTGGTATAAGTTATTTTGATATATTCATCTTTTCTTTCTCTGCTTTTCATTTAAAATTAAGAGATTGCCAGAACCAACTTCTAAATTACTGCATTTTTAAATAAAATTAAGTAGATACTGTCTCTGCCTGTCCTGAAAGTAATATTAAGACATAAGAATGATCCTTTGAATTTTTAAAGGAGAGTTTCAGAATATTTTATTTTTGTTAAAGCAAAAAGCCAGAGATGGTTGCCAGCCTGGATCTGAAATTATGAACACCAAGTAATAATAATACACTGTTGCTCAGTTTCCTGCTTTTATTGGCTTGCTTGAGTGTTATGGCTGCTATAGAGTATCAGTTCTGCTGAGAATGTGTTTGACAGCAGCCAGACAGGTTCCCTCTGCAGAACCGGCACGAGGCCGGCATCTGAGCTGCTACTGCTTGAAATTCGACAAGGCGTTTCTCCAAAACCAGTCGAA
Source organism: Anarhynchus alexandrinus (assembly GCA_008711295.1). NCBI lineage: Eukaryota > Metazoa > Chordata > Aves > Charadriiformes > Charadriidae > Anarhynchus > Anarhynchus alexandrinus. The sequence continues at coordinate 3,687,481 of VUYV01000005.1, forward strand.
AGGTTGTAATGGCCAAGATTTATCTTGGTAATTTTGGTCTTGGCCCATTTGAAATGTTTTTTAGCCTTCAGACATGCTGCTGGTCAAAGCTTTCCAATGGGATGTGAGCCATAGACTTTCTCAGTCGTCGTAGCTGAGCTATTTTGCTACTCAGCTATGCAGAAGCAGCAGGCCTTTAGGCTAATTAATAAATCATCAACGCATTTGTGGTGTGAAAAATGAAATATTTATGCTTGCCAGAGTAATATTTCTGTCTTGCAGCCCCATGCTCTGTTGATGCCTGATGGAGGATGAAGTAAATACCAGCTGGTGTAGAATGAGCAGAATATAATTACTTTCTACAAAGTTAACTGAATATTAAAAATAGAAGTCAAAGAAGCTGGCAAAAAGAGAAATATATATATATACATGCCTGAAAGGCAGGGCATAGCCAAGACATGAAGGGAACACTTGCCTAACTAGTGCCGTGGGGATAGAGAACCTGCAGGATCCATATTGTGTACAAATGTGTCACACAGAGGTCTTTTTACAGAGCAGTTAGTGACCAGCTGGAGTAGTTAAAAGGCCTGAAGGGAAGCCAAGGATGCTCTAATGTTCCAGTCGGTCATCATTAGGGGACCAGTGAAGGACTTAAAGCATCAGATGTTGTTGCTTTTCAAAAATGTGTCCACTATTAAAAGAAAGAAAATATTACTTCTAGGTTTTAAGGCAACCAGGAGCTAGTTTTGTTCTTTGTGTTCTGACACAATAGTAGATTTAACGGAGCGGTGCTGGGTGTGATTTTTGCAATCACTGCCCCAGTCCTTCTCCACAGAGTGAATGTGGGAGCACCAGGCCAATCAAACCCCTTGAAGAAAAACAGTCTCATGTAACATAAAGGGGATTTAACCCCTTATTTGAAGTGGAGACTCTTTACAATAATCAGCTAAAAAGCAATCTACACAAAGGGCTGATTTTACATGCTGGCAGTTACAATCAGAGGGATTGAAAGGGCGAGCCATCAAAAAAGCTATCCAGACAGGTGGAGGGGTGGCATTGTTCGGGTCAGACATCAGCCTCCCCCCGATCTCCCAGTTCTAATTTGAGGTATTTTTTTTCCTGGACAATTTAGTCTGATTCTTTCCCTTTGTTTTGTGTGCACAGTCTGAGGTTCTGATAGAAGCCAAATGTCCAAAATCCAGGAAGAACATTCAACTCCTGTGAATTTTTTTATTTGCTTTCACAGCCACGAGAGATTAGGTTGTTCAGGTGTTCAAGTTCAGTTGAGGAAATGAGTCTGTTTCTCAGCCAAACCCTTCAGACAGGTAATATTGCCTATTATATATGTTCGAGTTTGGTGATTTATAGTAGAGTCAGTATGGAAGGACAGACTTCTAACATGGATTATTGGTCTACTTTGCAGCGAAGCATTTCTTTTAAAATAGCAAAAGAACATACTGTTCCTTTCTAGTCTTGACATTTCTGAAGTCAGTCAAGGACCTGAGGTTTTCACACAAGACAGTGGCCAGCTCATCAAGTTGTTATACTTATGGGGACCATTTGGCATCAAGAGATAGAAAAAAAGTTTGCAATTTGTGTTTTTTTTTTTCTGTTGCAGTTTTGTTGTATAATATGCTTATAGCATTACTGTCACTGTTTACTAATACAGCTGCCTTTGATGTATCATCAGGGCCATGTTATGACTGACTCTGTACCACGGCACAAAGCTGTCTCAAGGCGCGTGCTCTCTGCACTCCAACGCCTTGCTGGAGGAGTGGAGGAAGCTGGAGGTTTTGCCCCTTTCCTCCCCATCACTGTGAATGTGCGAGCATCAGGGCAGTCATGCAGCGAGGGAAAGCGGCACACAAGAAACTGGAAGTCCCGTTCCTATGTGGCAGCAGCAAACACGATGCAGCCAGGTCCCCTCAGTCCCCTCACCATCAAACTGCCTGCTAATTATGACTGGAATGAGCCAGTTGTGTAGGTACAGAGAGGGATGGATGTACCCTTTTGCACTTGTCTGTTAGAATAAAATAAACTGCATTCAAGGAATTTGAGAAATAAATATAAATATTTCAGGAAGAGGTAAATTTAAGATCTTCAAATGCTACTTTGAAAGGATGCCGGACCATTTGAGAATATCCCTTTTAAACAGAAGAATTACAGAGGTAGCAAATGATATCTCTTCTCTATTTGCAACAGGGATTAGAAATAAATGTCATATTTTAGGTCCATGCTTCATGTTTGCTTCTACAAGAACAGACAATTTAAATGTCAGTTATTATAGCTTGTCAATAAATTTCAGAATCTAAGCAAATCTGGCAAACATGACTGACAGCTACAAATTAATTTAGCTTTGTTAAATAACCAGCCAGCACTGCGCTGCCATTGCTGACACGCATCAGAGTATAACACTAGTAATTCAGAGTGTGAGCTGTTGTGTTGTCATGAAATACAAATTATGCAGATTCTACTCATCTCCTAGGAAGAGAGAAATCTTTGAGGCTGTGATGCCCTTTAGGAGAAGTAATTAGTAATCCAAAAAGCTCTATGGTTTTATACTTAACAGAGCAGTAGTATGGTTCAAAACAAAGCAGGCTATCATCAGTGCATAAAATCATAACCACTAGTGTGGATGGTAAAAAATCAGTATTTCCTGCTTAGAAAGAAAAGAAATATTGTGGAAATGAAAGCCTTCACAAAGTTAAGAGTCAGTCAAAAACCAGCATGAGCTACCACTAGGTTAGCAGAACTTTTGAACATGAAGCCATTTATTTAAGCACTTTAAAGTCACAATAGACTAAATACAGGTGTGTGTGAAACACTAGGCTGTATCCACACTGGGGTGTTGTACCTGAAAATAATAATATTATTAATGCTAATTTTCCAGGTTAGAATTGCCAGATGCTTTTGTTGTAGAGTATAAGATAAATAGTTTTCTTGACAGGAGTATTATAAAAAAAAAAAAGAAGAAAAACTGTGTAAGGAGGTGTTTTATTCAGAGCAAGTGGCCAAATAGGGCTGGTCTAAAAATTCACAACTTTCTTCTTTGACTGATCATAGAATCATTTGCTTTGAAAAAGACCTTTAAGATCATCAAGTCTGACTGTTAACTTAGCACTGCCAACTAATGCTGTTAGTTGGCTCTATTGGATCATACCCCATACCAATGAAAAATGGGTGTTCCTCTCACTGACATAAATCAATGGTCTTGTCTTTAAAGCTTTCACCCCCTTGCAGGGGCAGTAGGCTGTGGCCCTAATGCTGTAGGTATCACCCATTATCTTCAGCAGGGTTTTCTGTGAAGCCCAGCTAATGAGCAATTCAGAACCTCTCCTACTGTGTGAAACACTCTGTAGGAGTTGTTCTACACCTGCTGAAGATTTATTGGAGATGTGTGCTTAGGCATGTGTGTATGATTAACTTTTGTGCTGTTCTTTACATCACTGCAATTCTAAGGTTTGGTTCTTTTTTCTTTTTTCTTTTTTTTTTTTAGTCTATTTGGTTTTAATAACCCCATGTTCTTCCCACGCAGTTATTAGTGATTAACATGGGTAGCATCTTTCACTGTTCAGGTCCATCTTTGGTCTTTCCTGTTATGGATTTGTAGCTTGAACGTTTCTTTGATACAGATAGGATGAGCTTACTAATTTGTCATGTCAAAGATATGATAGAGCTTATGAAATAGGATTGCTTTTGATCACCACTGACATAAGTTGATCTGGAGCCTCCCTCTGTCAGAGCTGGCACTATGTCCATTTCAACACTGATTTGTAGGGAAACAGATGCCACTATATGTCTTCTGCTCAAATTCTCTAGAAATATTTGACTTTTTTGTTTTTCTTGGGGTTTTTTGTTTGTTTTGTTTTGCTGGAGGTTGGGGTTTTTTTTCTTAGTTTTTCACTATTTAACAGAGCATTATGAAGAAAGCAAAGAAATTCTAGCTGTGCTTATAAGGCTACTCCTCCACCTGCAGAGGCATTCAGGCTGTATCTTCTCCCACAGAAAGCATAAAGTCATTAATCTACAAAAAATAACAAAAGGCCTCAGTTATCTCAGCTGGCAGTTAGTTCCAAGGTTTAATGATGATGGTGCAAATTTCAGCCCTATTAATTATTTCATGGAGACGTCTAGCAATGTTTCTGTCATTGGAAGCATTTTAAGAGGCCAGTCAGCAAAAGTTAACTTTGGGGCTATAAAGGATCAAATAACGCTCCAATTAAAGATTTTGTACTTCGGTAGAGAGCCTGAGAGAGTAAAGCAGGGGAAGGCAAGATTTGTGGATCTCAGAGGGGAAATAAAGATATTTTAGGAGAAATAGAGGGACTGGATCATTTTAATAGTCAATTTTATTTAAAACCATTCAACCACAGTATGACTGATGTACTCTATAATTCATTTGGACCTTCAGAGCTGTTGTGAAAGCAGGTTTGAAAGCACCTGAGCAATATTCTGAGGGGAGAACACGGCAAAGTGGTTACAGTTTCTCTGTATGCTCTAGCAGCCACTTCATTGTGTATTTTGAAGTAACACTTTCTCGTTATTTGCCATTCATCTGGCTTAGCATCCTTCAGTCAGATTGCCATACAGTTGTGGTACCCATTGGACCTGCCTGGTGCCGAGCATTTTGAAACCCCAGCTGTTTCTTTAAGGTCCAAAATAAGAGATGGTCTTTGTTTTGGTGAAGACTGCAATGTGGCAGCCTAGGCAGTGATATCCACACAGAGAGGAAGATTCCTTGGAAGTCAGGAAGTATTTTGAAAGTTTTCAGTGCTTGCTTAGGCCATTTTGCTTGGTGTAATCTTAATAAACTAAAGTTGTTCTATGAATCTCAGTTTTCTCAAAGCCTACAAACAACCCTGTGACATCTTTAGATTTGATCACAGGAGCCTTATCTCATCATGTGTTAAATGAACGTGTGTCGTGGTTTAGGCCAAATCGGCTACTGGGGACCTGGGGGACCCCAGATGGGACCAACAGATGCTCCCCTCTACCCCTCTTCAAAGAGAGAGGCAGAGGAGGAAAAAGAGACTTATGAGTTTAGAAGGAACTAAACTACTTTAATGAAATGTTAATAATAAAATAAAAAGAAATAATGAAAAAATATATACAAAACCTTATCAAGCTCCCGAGATGACAATCACGACACCAGCTGGCACTGGAGCAGTCCCAGGCTGGACTCAGTGATGGACAGGAACTGGATTCCAGATCTGGATTCAGGATCAGGATCACAGGCAGACGAACAGAGTCCTCCTCAGACGTTGGCCATTGAAGGAAGAGGGCTGACCCTTTGCTCCCTCAGCTTTTATACTGAGCATGAGGCCGATGGGATGGAATACCCTGTTGGTCAGTTTTGGGTCACCTGTCCTGTCCGCTCCTCCCTGCAGGTGGGACCCCACTATGCTTTTCCGCTTCCCACCCTCCGACGGGGCAAATAACAAAGTTGGTTGGTCTTGGGTGTTATAGCAATGAGTATAAGCAAGAGCCTCTCTGCATACCATGCCTGGGCATCAACTATAACATTGGTCTGATCACTCTGAGAGAGCGAACATTGTCTGCACAAAATGCTGTTAATTTCAGTAGTTAGAAGAGGCCCAGCTAAGAAGCGAAGTTACTGAACAAAATTTGTTCTGTTTTATCTCAAACCAGGACAACGTGTTATGACAAATAATGCAATATTTACCACTGCTAACCTGTTGGGTTGCTAGATTCAGTGCTTCATCTCCCTCATGCAAGGACTCAGAGTCACTGTGTGTTTGATAACCACTGTAGTTAGCTGCTCAAGTTCGCATGCCATAAACATGTCATGATTTGGGGTTTGGGATGTTGGTTTTTTTTTTTTCTCTTCCTGACAAAACAATTATCCAGGAAAAAAAGAAGTGTGGTATAAATAGAACATATAATGAAATTGGTCTGAGCCTGAAACTCATCAATCTGGAACTCATGGATGCTGTAAACCCAACAGGTAATAGATAAAAGGTCATCCTATTTCATGGACACTGCTTTAGATAAAATAGCTGTTAGAGTTAATAATTCTTACTATAAATCTTACTAACATAAAGAGCTCAGTTATACAACTGTAGTTATTTTTATATCAATGACCTTAATTATTAGTATGAACCCTTCACTGTAACAGATTTTGCTCTGTCAACTGTATGCCCAGAGTATGGAAGTCCCCGAAATGACCACTAGGGAAAGGAGTCGGTATTATTACAGTATTTAATTTGTTTAGGGTACCTTAAATCTACAATGGACCAGATCTATCATAATTAGGCCATCATCAAATCACAATGTTGGCAGGGAGCCATATAAAGCACAACCATTTTGAAGTCAGAGCCTAGTTTCAGCCTCAATTTACCTTGAAAAGAGCTTTTAGACCAGAAGAAGGACCTGTGTAAATTTTCTGTGCTTTCCAATGGTATGAGTTGGCCTAATGAGAACTATCACCTCCCCATCTGAATCTGGCTTCCGTAGAAGATCATGTTCACACAAGTTAAATCCATTAGTCTAACATGGGATTAGGCTTGAGCAGATCTCTGGCCGATACTTCATGTGGGCCATGTTTAGTCTGCCTACGCTACCTGAGTTTGCAGGTCTGGCGTGACCCCTCACTCTTCAGAAGCCTTAGAGCCAGACTGTCAGAAAGAGGGTAGCAAAGAACAGGGGTGGTCAGTGTTTAGTTTGAATTTCAGTGTAAGGGTCTGGTTCTGGGTTGTTTGTCAGCATTATGTACAAATATAGAACATTATTCTAATTTATGAAAGTTTGCATTATTTTTGCACTGCCTCATGAAAGAACTGAGTTTTCTGTCTGCAGAAAGCCTGAGAACCACCTTGGGGGTTCGCAGCTAAGTGTCGGTAATTTACCTTAGCAGGCCTCCAACATGAGCTCACTAGAACCAATCACAAATGTAACATGTCTCCTGTAAAGATTGTCCTTTTCCTCTTTGCCTGGAAAGAAAAGACAGGGAATTACAGGGAAGACTTCAGGTAATCTCTGGGTTACTGCCTTGCTGGCTGTGACTTCATTCTGGTATTAGCTTGTGTTTTACTACTCAAAGATAAACCTTCCTGCCCTCTTAGATCATCGGTTTCCTTTCATAGCATCAGGTGGGGCCTGCTCTGGCTATCACACCAGCCCTTTGTTCCAGGACTAGCAAACTCCTGATCCTTTGCTGCTATGTTCATGAGAGAAAGGCGGATTTGGGGTTATTTTTTGAGGCTTCAGGACTTAGATTAATTGGTCAAGAGGTCTGATTCAAATTTCTGTAATTGTGCAGCCAGCAAGCGTCCACTTCATGTGTTTATTCTTCCACTTCCAGCCAGGGGGCTGGGATGTAATTTCTCACTTAGTTTCTGAAAATAGGTAGAAACTGTTGTTGCTTCACTTCCTATGCAAATGAGGCGCATTGCATATGAAGCAGGTCAATAGGCTCAAAAGTTACTTAAAGGTGGAGGGGCAGACAAAGTGTGTGATCCCTTAGTTATCAGTTGGTAGGTGTGTTGCTGGCAATAGCTTATAAGTGTGAATATGTAAATAAAATTCTGGTTTTTGGACCTTCAAAACTCAAGATTATAATTTCTATGCTCTTTTTTTTTTCCAAGACAAATCTTGCTTTGAGTAAGAAATAATAAGAAAAAAAAATTAAATTTGCGTTACAGTAGGGTACTTGTGTGCAAAGTGCCCAAGAAGACTTTGTAATGAAAAGCAAATAAAAAAATAACTTATAAAACATTCTTCACTAGCATACTGGATTCTTGGCTTTTAGTTAAAGGCGGAACTATGTGAACTGTTATGCTTTATTAAGTGACATTAGTAGAGAAGGAGCTATGGGAAGTAAAAGCAGAAGAGTTGTAAGAAACTAATGGAGTTAAACTTGCAAATTTAACATGGAACATTTCAAGTTTTCTCAAGTAGAGATAATCAAACCTTGCTAATCTATTTTACAAATTCTCATCACATAGGGATGATTATATTAAAATTAGTTCTTAGTATAAAGTAGGATTCACTACCCATACTAATATGATAGATCTCTTAAACTATTTGCTTCAATGAGTGTTCCTTTTGTATGGTTCAAGGCATCCCAAAAGCTTGCAGTGAACTGACAAAGGTGCCTTTGAATACTTTAATTATGCATGGCCATCTTTATCCTATTTAGACTGAGACTTATCTAGATTACATGATTGGTTAGCCTTTCAGAACAAGTTGACCCTTAAATTAAAATGTTGCCTCTTTGAAGACTACCAATCAAATTAAAACAACCAGTCACACTTTAACCTCTAAAATAAATTGGTTTTTTAAGTGTTGTCTTTTAATGATCAGTTCCTACAAAATAATTTATAATTGTCAGTGGTCCACACTAAAGAAATTCAAACTCAATTGAAGACTAGGACTGGGATGGGCCCTTCTCCCAGCGCTTTCTGATCTTTAGGGCGATGGTTTTGGTAAGATCATAGAACAAATTAGAATAATGCCACTCTCGAATTGGGTTGATGGCTGAGATGAACTAAATAGAAAGCCTGAAAACCAGTTCTCTACTGACCACCACGTGAAGACTTCTAACTGCAGAGTCAAGAGCTATTCTTCCACTGTTTATTAAACTCCGGCACATTTGGGGGACTTTCCAGCATACGCCTAGTCCAAAGCCTAGAGAAAAGCTTCTGCGTTTCCGCCATGTCCCTGCAGCTGGCTGGAAGTGTAAGCCCCATGGTGGCAAGCTCCTCTCCTCCTTTTAGGTGTTTTGCCAGTGGGATCACCCTCATTGCAGGAGGCTCCCTGAGCTTTAGCATTTTCTGTGGCTCCGGAGAGGCCGCTGTTTTCTCTCCTCCTCTTTGTAAAGCTTAAGTTGATCTGGAGGCAGCAGATAAAACAAGGAGCACATACTGTATTTTTGTTAAGTTTTGGCTTTCTACACAATCTCTTTAAAAAAAATGTACTCTGTAGCATACTCTTACAGTACAGCTAGCTGGCAGCAAATACTTTGTATATTTTTTGTAGTATTTCACACACCACTTCTCTAAAACACTAACTGTAAGAGAATTTCACGTCTGTATTGACGAAACTGGTAATTAACAGCTGATGTAAAATCCTTGCATAAAACTTCCACATCACTCCTTCAGTGTATGATAATAATGCCTTTCTATTACTCATTGATTTAAGCCTCAACATTGACAAAGTGAGTTTGTATAAAAAAAAGTGTGGTGGTTGATTTAAACCAGAGTGTTTTTCGAGTATGGCTGTATAACTTGTTAACTTGGGGGATATCCTGGCTGTTCATTACAAAACACCTAGTTCTACATTTATTTTTACACAAGTATGATCAATACAATTAAAATATTACTTTATTACAAAATAGCTTTAGGCTGAAAGTGTTTTTAACAATAAAAGTCATGATGCCATACGTGAGACAGGGATGATCTGCTGGATCTTCATTCTGGTCCTGGTTTTCTTGCTAGGAAAAAAGTTGGGGGTCTCTAGGAGGTGTTTATCCTGTCCTTCAGATTTCTGTCACTTTTCAAACTATTTTGTTACACATGTAGTGCATTTGAGATTATGCCCATTATAGTCAGTATGTACCATCTGCATTATTGCAAACTGGTGTTGCATCAATGGCTGAATTTAGCCATACCTATTTCAGTATTTCCATCATACACAGGCGTAGGCTAAGACATGATTATGTTCCTGGGTATGGTTATTATTTTAACTGAGCAGTTGAATTCTGTCTTGGGCTTGAGCATAATATGCACAGACCTCATGGACAAGTGTTTATGTAAAAGTTGAAAGCACAAGCAAACACAGGTCGATGTAGCTATACTTAAATTTTAAATTACCTCAGCTGAAGCTGTGTTTTAGATGCTAGCAAAACCTAATCAAGGTGTGTTTATCTGGACATAATTCTTCAGTTGCTAGTGAAACCAGGAGAAAACTTGGTGCATGAGAGAGCAGAGCGTCAACATCAGTAAATACAGCAACAAAAAAATCAATAATTATAAATAATAAAAGGTACTGTAACAAGGAAATAACCTTTAATGCCAGTTCTCTATCCACCTCCATAAACTTCTGAGATGATACTTTTATCTGCCGCTTCCTTCTTTCCCATCTCCCACACTGTATGTAGGGTTATATTTAATTTTTTATTAGTGGACCCAAAAATCCAGTAATACAATGACCTAAATACAGAAGTGCAATCAGAAGGACTTTTCTTCTCCACTTAATGAAAGAGTTATTCTGAGGCTCTGCTATCTAATGTAGTATATTGATTTCTGCTTCTTACATGTTAAGTAGGAAATTCTCTCTAGAGTTTATTTGTGCTGGCTCTTTGTTGCCTTGAGGTTTCAGTAAATAGCTGAATTTCGCCAACAAGTTTCTTCTTTCTTCTTTTGAAGAAAGTGAATAAATGGCAAACAGGTGAAAATGTGTCTACTGTTTTAGAATTTCATCTTTTCAAGGATCTTCCCCCTTTTTCTGTTTAATATTACTTTACAATTGATGAAGAATTTCTGTATAGGTCTGGAGGCAATTCAGAGCATCATTTGTGTATATTTGTACTTTCACCTGTTTCCTAGTACACCTTGGCAGAATACTCCTTTTTTCTCCCTAGTCATGACAAATGATAATGGTGACCTCCTCTAAAGCTTCCCTTGCTGTCTCTGATCTTGTGGACTCTTCAAGTTTTATTGGTGTAAACTGAAATTGCTTTCAAAAGCCCTTAATTGGTTTGTCCTGGCTTAGCATATGACTTGTAGTATTTTTGGAGGTTTTATTTGGTTGTTTGCTTAATCCTCCCTTAACTGTCGTCTTGATCTAGGACACTTTAGATCAAGTGTTGCAAAAATGACATCATGGCATTCTGTGCTTGTCTGTTTGAGCAAAAAACCATCTGTCTGGAGTCTCTGGGGATCACAACTTAGACACTTCAAAGAAAGGGTCTTTTAGTGATTTAACCTCTTGATTCTAATTAGGGTCTATAGATAGATGTGTATCCTCTCTAGTTCGTACTAGATGAAGGAGGTACTTTGAAGAGAAAAATCTATGATTGCACACACACACGAGAACCCCGGCAATTTTAAACACACTTTGATTTTCTACCATTTTTACTTGGCTGTTAGGGTATGCAAGCAGAATAAAAAATAAAATGCTATTAGATGACATTAATGTTGACCACAAAGCAACTGCTTTCAGAACACCATTCTCATGGGTATTATTGTTGCATAATTATTTGAAAATTGTTTGATTTTGTTATGACCTTTACTCTTTTACTGTTTTGAGGTTTACCAAATTTATGTAATTGATTTTTTTTTCTTTAGTGTAATAACATGTTGAGGGAATTACTTCAGTGACCTATAACCCTGCCTGTATGATGCTTTTTTTACTTATGGCCACTGCAATTTTGAGCCACTGGACAGAGGGTATGTTTCAAATGTAAATCTCAAAGGATTTAACCTGTTGAGAGGAAAGTTTTGATTTACTGAACAACAAACTCCTCATTTAGCTTCCTATGCTTAAGGATGATTGCTGCTGTTGGTTTCTGAGCCCTGCGCGTGTGTTGCTTGGAAATCCCACCTTCTTAAAAAACAGCAGTTTTAGTGGCACACTTGAAATGTTCTTTACCCAGCTTGTTATTACAGAAAAGTCATTAGTCCAGCCAAATATTTGGGGAAAATGGGAATGGTATTTGAGAAGATGAATCCTTGGCACACAGTCCTGAAAGCAGTCAAGTCTGGGAGAAAAGTTAGTGACTGAAGTTTGTCTTGATTCGAGTTTCTCTGAAGGGCAGAACTGACTTCATTTATGCAGTCCATGGAGAACACAGGGAAGCTCTACAGCTCAGTGGGTAATGCCCCTACTAAGAAGAGATTATCAGTTTTTGTGTTAATGCAGTTTTAATTGAATGTGCTTTAAAAAAAAAAATGTTTTAACACACCTCCTCCCAACCCATCTCAGAAGATAGAAAATTAGAAAATAGATTTCAAATGTATTTCTGTGTTCTTCCACTATTAAAAAAATAGGTCTTTTAGGAAAACAGTGTCAGAAATACGTTGCAAAGAGTTGCTTGTCTTTTCCCATTTTTTAGTCCCTCCCTAGCTGTTGCAGCATTCCCTGGAGAAGTCACAGGCTTTGCAGGGAATCTCAGAAATGATGTTTTGGGGGATTCTTTTTCTTCATGCCGGAGAAGCCAAAGTCAGGATATAGTTAATTTTGTAGGTGCTTTGGGAAAAATCCTCTAACTATCTGTAAAGACACAGTAAGGTTAAGGGCATTTGCCATTATCCTTTAGGGAGAAATTGTTAGTGCTGAGGTTATAGTCCCTTGCCTGGTTTCTCTCTATATCAGGGTTAATGTTAAGGTTGTATTCACAACAGAAGCTGAAAAATGGCAAAGTTTAATTTCTTCATCTACTGCAGAAAATTGCTCATAATTTTTTGATAGCCATTTAGTCTTGCTAAGGTCACATCCTCCAGCTAAACTAGGCTTAAACATATTTAGTCATCCATATTTAAGGCTGATAGCAAACAATATTTTAACTTTAACAAGTATTTCTAGTTCAGGATCTACATCAGGGTTTAAGCCAGGGCTGTGGCTGGTTTCTGGCAGATGTGAGCTGACCTACACTAAGGACTGTCCTGCAGGATGAGTGCCCTTGCCCGAGGGATCCCAGAAAATGGGTCCGTTTGCTCAGCTTACTTTCGAGAAACAACTGTTCACTGTTAGTTATTTAGATGTGGACTGCAGAGTTTGGTGAGCTGTGTTTAAAACCGAGGCTGCCAGGCTGTATTTAGTGATCGCCCCTTCAATGGCACTTGGACTCTACTTAATCTTGTGGCTGATGGGGACTGCTTGAGCAGGATTTGTCACAGCCATGATCCATCATTACTTAATTAGGGTTTTGAAATCCCACAAAAAACAGGATTGGAAACACAAACACCCACTGACAAATACAAGCTCCAGTCAGTAGCAGGAATTGTTCTATTATATTTGTCATCCTTGGAGAAAAAAAGTACAGTACGCTACAGCATTATTTTATCTAAAAGCTTAATAGACTTTATGTTTCAAAAGCTTCCAAGTAGTTTACTGGGTTGCAATTCATCAAGAAATACATTTGATGTTAGTCCAAAAGGCACTTTCATAACTTGTTCTTTCTCTTGGAACATAATTGAACATAAAGTAAAATATCCAATTGCTAATAGGTTGATAGGATAAAGGGGTTTTTCTGATGGGAAGAGAACAGAAATAATCCTAAAGGCGGCTTTGCCAAGTGTCTGGGGACAGGGCTGCTGCTCGGGGTGTGGTGCTTATGAGCTGTCAATAGCGGCAGGGAAATAGGCAGTCTCCTTCACTTTCCCATTGACTTGCAGGCTGCGTCTGTCCAGGAGCAGAAAATCAGATTATACTGGATGGAAAAGGGAACACAAGGGCTTTGCTAAGAGTCATGATACCAGGAGGTGCACTGAGTCGGCAAGTTTCCCCGACAGCCTCCGCTAGGCATTAAAGCTGCCATGCCTTGACAGACATCTGAGAGGAACACGGAGGGAGTCCCAGAGAGGTGGCCTGTGAATTCAGGCAGCATTACATGAAGATGAGAAATATAAAAACCAGAAGAGATGTTGGAGGTCTGTTTCCCTAAGCAAAGAGATGCAAATGAGGTAAGCATGAGTGGGACTGTCAACAACACTGTTTTGACTACTGAAAATTAGTAAGTTTAGCATACAGAATTAAGTATATGTAGGTATGTTATATTTAATGTAGGCTTTTATTAAAGTACAATATCTCTTTTTATGCATTAGATAACTTAGCTGTGGAGGTTAGGGTTTTGCCTCACTGTTGGACTTTGTTATGACAGCTAACAAGGGTATCATCTGCCTCCTGGCCTTACCGAAATTCATTGTCTGCAACACAAACCGCTGAACAGGTCTCATGCTTGGTCCTTACCCACCGTACCTCTGAGTGAAATTTCCTACTGACTCATCACCCATTTATAGCAATTAAAGGGCCACCCTGCAGAACACATTGAGGGAGTGGCAAACATTGCAGATGGGTGAAGGTGGCCACTGAGGCAGCAATCCCTTGAGGAGCCATGAAGCTGTAACAGAGCAGGATCCCCAGTTGTTGCCCACGTGAAGCAAAGGTGGCTCCCAGCAGGTCAGTGACTCAGTAGACCAGGGATTGTCCAGACTGGGGTCTTTCCAGTGATGTCTGGGGAAGTCAACAGGATATGACAGCAGTGGCTAAGCTGGTCCTTGTGCCTGAATGGGCTAGCAGCTGTAGGTGATGTGAACAGACTGACATCTTACTGTGCAGCAGGCTGCTTCGCTACTGGCATCGTAGGAGTCCTTTTCGGTGTTTCATTAACTTCTGGCTTAGCTTGTCATTAGTTGCTGGTAGGAGACTTGCCGTCCACAGCTGTTTCATGCTGCCATTTGATCTAAAAGCTAATATTTCAAATGAGTGTACAAAAGTTTGCCTTCTGACCTGCGAGTCGCTAACATTTCAGCTTCACATCCAAGCCTCATGCTGGCGATACAAAACTCTGCATAACCAATGTAGTCTGGGGGTTGTGTGTGTTTTACTTCATAACTAAAGGAACATGTTCCTAAACATTAGTTACCTGTGACCAAGTAGTTATTTAAGAAATAATAATTAGGTACATTGAAATATTAAACATATATAATTAGTTTATGTTTATATAATACTTCTTAGGAGACGTCAACAGCGTTCATATCAAATCCATTTGAGTCTAAAACTTGGTAAATATTTTGTTATCTCATTATTTCAGTTTGGATTTTAAAAGTAAAAAAAAAGCTTTTTGAGAGTTGGCACATTCATAGGACCTGGCAACCCTGCGCTCCTCATCATGTTTTCTAGCCACTGTTTGCCAAGAAGCCGTTGGCAGAGCAGCCATCCTTTACTTTCGGCACTGCAGCAGGACACACATGGGCAGCAGTGTCAAGGACTGTTTTGCCCATTTGAGCAGGCAGTGCCCGAGGCTGTACTCCCTTTGCCTTTATGTACAGGCTGACGGTGACTTATAGCAAAAGATGTCGCATCCAATGCTCCAGCCAGCTGAGGTATCCCAGGGCCAAGACAAGGGATGGTCCTCCAAGAGCAGCTGGCACAGCAACAGCAATAACCTCATTTTTTTTTTCTCTTTTCTCTTGAACTCTGGCCACGGTAAAAGATACAGCACCACACAGCTCTTTAGTCTGGGTGTATTTGTGTGTGCATAGGTGTCGGGAGAAGTGACTCAAGCACCTACATCATTTACCTCTGCCTAGGACCAGCCGCAGCAGGGCATCAAGCCAACCCACTGATGACATTTCCACTCGCTCACCTCCCGTGCTTTTAGAATTAGTTTTGTAGTTAATGTACACATTGATGTCAAACAAAATGAAACCGTTATGGTGTTGTGAGTCGTCTGAGTGTTCCTTTGAATTTAATTATTTAAATGACCTGCTATTGTTCCTAAATTAAATATTTAAGCTTGCTAAATGGCTGCCATTCTGGTTTAGTTGTTAATGTATCATGATTGGTACTGACAGAACTGGAGTTGGATGCTACTGTTGGGGGGAATCTCAACTCTTTACTGTTTTCTTTAGTGCTGTCACCACCACTGCGAGGGACAGTTCAGCATCCTGGTGCTGCATGGGTAAGGCATTTTGATGGAGACTTGTTTGCAGTGTTGTGGCTGAGCAGCTGAGTTCCTGGAGCCAGCTAAAGCCAGCTAAAGTCCAGATTGCCCTCCTGCACCTACACATGAGCCCTCATGCACACAAACATGCACAAAATGGGGTATTAACCCTCTTTTAAGGGCCATAGCTCTTCCCACCCCATGGGTGAGTCCAGGACGAATGGCCTTAGCTGTTAGTGCCATGGGCACAGGGACAAATACCCCAGAGCTGGTTTTTGTGGAGCTACAACAGACTCACCAGGTGCAGGAGGTGGGGTTCTTGAGAGCCCCCTTGCAGACTTTCCCCAGGCCTTTGAGATGAAGCATCAGTCCTGCTCATAGGACCATCGCCGTTCTTGGTGAAAAAGGAATCAGACTTCAGTCAGGGAGAAAAATAGATGGTCATTTGAGTCATCATAAAACCTGATAATTTTTCCAGGTTACCTGAGGTTTCTAAGTCTTTATCTTTCACTTTTCTACCGTTTAAGAAGATAATGAAGGAAAGTCACTAGGGTAAGAGAGTCAAATTAGTATTGTGATCTTTATGTGATTTTTATGGACGCAGGCATGGTTTTTATGCATCTACCTGTTATTCTAATTGTAGTTTTCTTTGTGTAGACAATTTCAAAGTCCTAAGACACTAAGGCTACCTTGTACTCTAAAACCTTAATTTGAAATGAAGAAGTAATAAAATAAAATATTATTAGTTTGTTCCCATCAGTGTGCTGACCAGAAAGGCCTGGGAATGTCAGATTCACATTTGTTGCAAGTCTTTTGTTTAGGTGTTAATTAGTACAAAAAGATGTTTGGGTTTTCTTAAAAGGCAGATGTTAAAATTCTAGGTATATGTTTTCTTCTTTTGGTTTTGTATGGACTTTGAAACTTTTGAGGACATGTAGAGTAATTGTAAATATTTTTAGAATTCTTTTTTAAACAAGAGCAGGGGACAGTCTCATTCTCTTTAATGCAGTGGGAGAGATTCTAATGGTTATTTAAATTATTCATAAAGCCTAAATAATTAGTCATTCTAGTTAATTTGCAAGTGGACAGACAAAGAATATATACTACATAACTAAGGTCAAAATTCAGTTTTAGGTGTTAAATAGCATGAATGCATTTATAAAATGTGTCTTTTAAGAGGCCAACCTTGTGCTTTTAACTGCACAGACATCACATATTTCTTCTCAAATCTTCTATCATTGAGCACTGATTCCATCCAAGCAGAATTTAGTGGTTTTAGCAACCTTAATATTTTTAAGTCCTTTTATTCACTGGTTATGCCATGGCGAGGGCCTGAAGGAGAACATGAGACAGACCGGGCTGCATTAGCTCAACATGCCCCTTATCGTATCTCCAGTAGACACCTGGGTATGAGCCTAGGAACAAGGCAAGCACAGACTGATGTCCCCAGAGTCTGCCACCCATGAAGAATTTATATGGCAGCTAATTTCTGAGCCACACATGCCATCTTTTAATTTCTTTGTCCTCACTGGATTTTTTTTTCCTCCGTGGCTGTGTCTTGTTCACTTTTGATTCTCTGCAGCCATTTACATCCTAAAGCAAAGCTTTTTTCTCAGTGTAAATTCATGCCTAGAGAAGAAACGCTTCCTTTTTTTTGTTTTGAAACCAGCAGCCATCTGCTTATTTCCTTCAATTGTTCCTAATCATTGTATTAGAGATAACTATGACTATTCCTGACACACACCCTTGCCTGTTGCCCAGATTTTATCATCCTCTACAAAGCCTTACTTAGCCACATTACACTTTGGAGTGGTCTTGTTTACTTAGTCCTTCCAGGAGAAGCTGGTCAATACCTGATCATCCTTAGTGCCACCTTTAGTTTCTCTACACCCTTCTATGAGATGGAGAAGAGGGAGGAAGGCAGTACCACAAGCAGTAGTCATGATGTAGGCAAAACAGAGATTTTTATAATGCCTAATGATGGCCTTTCTTTGTGCTCCATACCTGGAGTAAGATTCCTAATACCAGATTTCCTTTCTTCTTGTTGTTTGACTGATAGCACTGTGCCGATGCTGCCTTAATTCTTGCTTGTAGGTATGGTGTTTCTTGGTGGTTAGAGACAGTACAGAAACAACAATTTCATATGAAAAGCTGCAGGGCAAGTGAGAATGGTCTCCCATGTTCATCTGTCACCACTATTTTTATATCTCTTAAAAATAATTTTATTTTAATCATTTAAGATTCACTAAGTCTTGGCAATTCTTTCTGTGGTCCTGAAGATGTGCTCCTCTCCTTTAAGAACCACATTTACTATTATAAGCAGATGTCATCCCCTCCCCGTTAGCCACTTTTCCAGTCATTTATGACAGTGTATGCCTGCACTGGTCCCTGAAACCTCCCCTATAGCCCTCGTGTCTACTGTAAAAACTAACCCTCACATGTCATACTGGACCCTATTCTTCAGGATCTTGCCTCGAAATGGTGAAAATTCAGATTGACACAAAGCCTGCCATTTTCCAGTTTCTATTTCCAGGACAGTGTTAAGCTGTGTATTCCACAAGGCAGTCAGGTGTGTGGACACCCCGTCCTTGAGTTCCTGCAATGGGTGACAACCACTGAACAACCTGAACATCACTGCTGCCAGGACGAGAGCGGGGTTTGGAGCAGGGCGGGCCTCCTGGGGTCCCTCCCAATTGAGGTGTCCTACGGGTCTGTGACCGCCACCCAGTCCTGGCAATTAGTGTTCATCTCTTTGTCCCATAATAGCTTCTACCACTAACGTGTCCAACAATGTCTTTGTTGTTTCCCTAATCCCTGACCCAAATCTTACATCCCAAATCATAGAATCAGAGAAATGAGTGGTTCGAGCGCAGAACTCTCATTAGCATCTTCTCACATCACCAGAGATATCAAGCAACAATATTTTTTGTTGTGAGAAGACAAATAAGCACCGAAAAAAGAAGTACTGATTGTGAGTATTCTAAATCCAATACCTGTAAGAAATGGCATGGCAGTATCCTGTTGCCTACTTTTATGTGAAT
This sequence comes from Anarhynchus alexandrinus, assembly GCA_008711295.1. NCBI lineage: Eukaryota > Metazoa > Chordata > Aves > Charadriiformes > Charadriidae > Anarhynchus > Anarhynchus alexandrinus. The sequence goes on from VUYV01000005.1 coordinate 3,706,126, forward strand.
TAAATATGACTCCTCACTTGCCGGCACCTTTTGAATATCTCCCTGTGCAATGTGCTTGGTAACGCAAGAAGGGCTGGAGCTCAAATACATTTTCACGTTTAAAGACTGCAAGGGACTTTTCTCTCGGGTGAAAAAAAATAAGGCTCTTGAGAGCAGAGCAGACTGTCAACGATGTGGGGACATAGCTCAAAAGTGACCGGTTTTGAAATGAGGGATATGCTTATTGTCATCAAGCTGAGCAGTATTTATTTCAATGCTAAGAAATACAGACACATGAGACAAAAATATGTTTTTGTAGTTTTGGACAGGGAAATTTATAAGGTCTTCTGTTGTTTGTATCAAAGTCCTTAAATCCACAGGATTTAATCAAACCAAAATAATTTTGGTTTTTTTTTTTTTTTTANCTGAGATTTATTGACATTGCTAGCGCTGGGCCTTTGTTTTATTTAAAATTATTTTAAATATCACATACTATCAGTATAGAAGGAATGATTCCTAGTAGGAATTGAATCACTAATTATAATAACTGTATTTACGGAGGGGAAACAAGTTTTCTCTCATAGGGAAGATATTTTAATCTGTTCTGCTGTTAGTGACGTCTCAATTTTTTTTTTCCACCTAGTGAGTAGGTTAAAGAGTAAAAAGACAGAATTCTCCCCAGGAGATAGATTCTCCCCAGGCACAATATATATTTTAAAAAGACTGCCGTCAATGTGATGCGGTAATAGACCTTCATCCCTAATGCAAGCGCTGGCAGCAACTGAGGCATCCGAGGCATCATTTACTAGAATATATCTGAGGATGACTTTTTGTAGCTTTTTGTAGCAATCTGAGTTCAATTCAAACCGTAATCAGCTAATCACTGGCAATTTTCAGATATGAGTCAAGCTAATTTCAAGACAATCAGCCTTAGATAGTTTCATTGAACAGCGCTGGAGATGATGTTTATGTTGATGTCCATTAGTATTCCAACTGACAGTAATGTGCACTCTGCAAAAAGAAAAACAAAAAAAATATTCCCACAAAAAAAACCCTCTCTAAAACGAGTAACAACAAGAAGTCTGCAAGCCTGAAGTGCAGAAGATGGAAGTTTATTTTTACCCACCGGTGTTCCCTAGTAGGTGATGTAAACCCAGGGTTGCTCTGTGTAAGGAGGCGGTGGGTCATTTAGGATACTTACCCTGATTTGAAAGCGTAGCTTAGCTTCTGTTCAGCTCTGAATGTCAAAGCATTTGCTCTGCGTAAAAAGCATGGAAGCTAAAAGCGGTGTCAGAATCGAGGCCCTACAGTGTGTTTGTTACTTTTTGCAAGAGCTTTTAGATTCAAACCACATGCAACTTTCCTGCCATGCATCACTATGGTATGTAAATGAGTCTATAATGGCACTTGCTTGATTGATTTTTTTTTTTTCTTTTTTAACCATTACTTGAATTTCTTTTCTCTTCACAGACTATGGTCTTAGATACACATCACACCCCATTTGCAGAGAAAGATCCCTCACAACACAGAGGGATGCCTCTTTGAATCACGCAGCCAAAGTGAGATGATGCGAGAGTAAAGCGGACAAGTTAACCATATGAGCAGCTCTCCTTTATGAAAACACTGCGTCAGTCCGCCACTTTATGAGCAGATATTGGATGGGTAAAGCCTGTCCCTGGCACTGCTGACACAGAGGGGTGTTTTCTGGCATCCGTTGCAGGCGGAGGGGGAAACCTGAGGTCCATTTCTTGAAGCAATATGGTGTGTGACAAAGTTATTGCAGTATTAACTTCACTAAGAAGTATTTGTTTCATTTTGCCGTTCTGGTTAGCAAATACAGCCTTGCAGCTACTGCTATTGCTTCCCTGGCCTTTTGTGTGCCGTTAACACGAAGTTCAAGCGCTGTGCTTTCTCTTGGCCTCTGCCTGGGAGCTGCTGAGAGAAACTTCTCGGTACCAGAGACACACAGGGTCCTGCATCAGGGGCCTTAGCCATCCCAGCCCCTCTTTGTAGTGGAGGAACAAGCTGGTGGTGTAGCGTGGAAGAGCATTTCTTAGACGTAGCCCCTGATGGGGAACCCCCAGAGAGAGAGAGAGGAGTCTTTTATTAAAGCTACTGTTCCTTGATCTACTTAGAAAAGAGTAAACCCTATAGAAATCATGAAATACACAGATTTTAAAAAAAAAATATCTTTATTTCTAATCAGTCACCACTTAAGCAGACTGAAACGAACACTAAAAAAAATAAAAATAAAAAATGCATCCCCAGTGTATTGGGCAATCTGATATTCAGTGTTCGTACTAAGCAACACCAGTCAGGAAACACTTAAGCAGCTGTCTCCTGTTTGGAGTCTGAATTAGCTGTGATCACTGAGGAAGGGGACCTGCGGTCATAAACAACTTTGCTCAATGTACAAGAGCAGTTGAATGGCAACCTAAACGTTAACACAGCTGAAAACAGAGTACGGATTAATAGAATAAGTAGCAGAATGCCATTTTATAAATCAGTACTCCTTCATCTTGAATAGCTGCAGCTCAAAAATAAGAATGGCAGAAACAGGTCTTCAGAGAATGGAGAGAAAATGATTGGTGTCACAGAAAAATTTTCATAGGGAGAGAATATGAAGTGACAGTACCTGTTTACCATGGATGAGATAAATCAGACAGAACAAGCTCCTCTTAGACAAAGTAATTAATGGCAGACTTGCTCTCGGAGTTGTTCTGTAATGAGATTTGAAAAAACAAAGCATGATTTAATTATGGTAGGCAACAGCAATTGTGAAGCTTACACTGACTATACGTTATATATTATACATAATATTACATGTTACCAGTTATGTTACAAGTTATATGTTACATGTTATATGTTCTATATTATAAGTTATGTGTTACAGGTAAGTTATATATTTTGTATGTTGTTATATGACATACTACACATTATATTAACATTATAACATTATATAAGTATTATGTTATACCATGGATTACATTGCACTATATAATGTTGTAATACATTATATTATGCATATATATACATTATGTATAATATATACAATATAGTATATACACATATAACACAGTGTTATATGTACGTGTGTGTATATATATAAAAAATAATATAGTCAACACAGACTTAATATGTTAACCACAATTTTTTTTTTGTGGTTACCTGTGACATAGAGTCACAGGTAACAGACTTATGAGGAAATAAAAGAAAGGAAGTTTAGGTGGATAAGAAGAATATCCCTAGGTGTTTTAGATATACTTGAATAATGTCTGTATAATTTTAAATTATATCAGTAAATATATTTTTACAGAATACAGATGTTGAATGATATGTCCACAATATGTATCTTTAAAAATATAAACACAAATAAAACATGTTATTAATTATTCTTAGGTATAAGAAAATGTATACAGAGTAAGAGAAATGTCATCATGCTCTATGGGTATACTGATTGATAATTTTTTTGGATAAAAGGTAATTCTTCCACACACAGGTCATTCCATAATTGCCCACTAGGAAGTACATCGCCAGAATAACAAAGACTGAGTAGCAGCAGGAAAAAATTTACCGTGGAATACTGGATGCAGATTTATCCCTGTGTCAATCTGATACATAATTTAAATGGTTTCACATTGCAAATGTCTTAAAGCAGGTACAAAAGAAAGCTTCAGATAAAAGCGTTTTTTAGGCAGCTCCTCACACACCCAACCACAGAAAAAAAACAAGATATGTCCAATTGCAATTGTTTTGAATGCTGTTTCTTTGCCATTGTATCTGCTGATGCACTAGCCAGAAAGGTAGAGTCGGATGCTACGTGCCTGGGGAAGGGGAGGTATTAAGAGCAGACTTAATGTGCGTTTGAGAAGAAACCACTGCTACCTGAGTAGGCTCCCAGCTCGGCAATGGGCAGCAGCTCATCCCAAAAGGCACCTCGAGCCATTTCTGCTCACTGATGGGGAGTATGTGAAGGTAGTGCCAGTGTGAGGAGCCCAAAGAGCGATTTAAAATACCTTTCCATGCAGATTTTGCACACCAAAAGCCAGCTGCATAAATATTCATGGCAAGCAAATACAAAAGGTATTTGTGCAAAATGAATACTTTTTAAAAAGATTGTAAAATATTCATAGGAAATATTTCTAGCATGAACTTAGAATAGGGGCCCAAGTCTGGAAGTTACTGACACATTTCTCCAGCTTTACGCGCCTGGTTGCAGTCAGACTGCAGATCCTTGAATTCCTGAGGTCTTCAGATACGTGAATAAGGCTGAGGACTTGGGTCATGAGGGCTGAGCTGAAGCATGGAAGTGGGCTTGTTATTTCAATGACTGTGTAGCTGCTCTGTTGATGTGCTGCACTGCTGCTTCGCAGGGTCACACACCACCAGCGTGGGAGAAACACTGGTCCCGGTGCCCTCTATAAGGCTGTACCCACCTGACGCCGCCTCTCTCAGCACGCCGGCGCCGAGGCTCTCTGGGCTGCCAGGGCTGCGGTGGCTATCACTGACTGAAGCCATGGATGCACAGCTGTATCTCACAGCCGTCCTCTTCTCACCCCAGCTGAGACAGGAGGGGCAGGTAAGCACAAAGAGACAAATCCTTCTGTGTTTCATCTGGGTTCTTTTTCTTCATTTAATGAGATCCACATAACTTAAAATTTCAAATATACTTTCCGTTGTCCTTGCTTTTTTGCTTTGGTTTGCATTTAATACCAAATTACATTCTTAAAGGGTTTGTGTCTGCTCTCAGCATTCTCAACAAGTTTGCAGGGGACAGAGATGAGACAGGACTAGCAGAAGGGAGATCCTTTGAGGGTTTCTGCATACACAAACTGACTCAGGCAGTCCCCTGAGCTAAAAATGGTCAGAGGAGGGAAGACTATTAAGAACGAGTACCCATATGCCTGTTCTGTACTTTGCGGTATGCAACTGTACCAGACTGTATGGACCTCTGGTCCAGCCTCATGGAGATATTCTGCTGGAAGCTGTTACACTCAATGTCAACCTTGACAAGAATGACATGTTAGGTGTTGCAATAGGTCGAAGTCAGACGTTCAATGAAAGAAATGTGGAATTCTCCTGAATAAATAGGACAAAAGGAGGAGCATGAAAGCAGTTTTGCTATTTAAGTGAGAATTTAGTCCCACATTTAAACAATTTTACATTAAAAATATAGCCCAAGCAGTAGACCTAACAGTAAAAGAGAAAGGCACCGTCATGTTTGGTTGCAGGAATGCTGAATCTCTGGCTTCCTCTCAGAATTATCTTTTAGCAGCATTAAGATTTATTGAGCCTTGTTTGTTTGAGATGAACAATGGCTTCTCCTCCATAGCTGGTTACTGAGAAGAAGGTATTCGTTCCAAAGGTGAAGAAAGGAATCAATATCCATTCCATTGGATATTGATTTAACTCCATTTTAGACTCTTAGTTCCTTGAAAATGATGAAATACAGCATGTCCGCTAAACTTCCGAATGGATCAGCATCATTAAATGGTGCTTTCAAGTCATGGCCATGGCAGAGGTGACAGAGATTGTCTTTCTCAGACTGATGTGTGGAGTATCTCGGACACACACATGTGCAGTACCTGAGCAACGCACCTGGAAGACTCTGAGGGATAGCAAAAAAAAAAAAAAAAAGGCTGTGCATTTAGCAGAGTCGCCAACCAAGGCACAGGGCACAGCTGACAAGCAAGAGGTATAAGACTGGGAAATGAAATGAAACGAAAGCAAAGGCCCATGCTGGCAGTTGCAGCCCGACTGCTCCTGTAGAATGCAGGGAGGGACGGGGACAGGGTGCCCCAGCTTTTCCCCATGCTCAGCTGCCTCTCCAGGGGGCAGCTCCAGGCAGGAGCCCAGTCTCATTGCTATGCATTGGCTGTGTGTCTTACGTGCCGATGAGGAACTGGGTGCAGTTAGACCTGTACCATCACCTGCAGGGATGATGTGAGATCCAAAGCCTCCAAATCCTCCACAGTAACTAACAGTATCACAAAACATCCTGGTGATACATCCTCCTGAAAGACACAGGCTTGGAATAGTCTTAATCTTCATTAATTTATTCATGTGCCAGATGGCCAACCAAACACCTGGGTTGGTACCAGGGAGAGTCTACAGCAAACTTCAGTTGTCTCCAGGCTAAAGCCTCAACTTGGAGTGCTCCTGAGGTGACTGGGAAAGGGGTACCCAGAGACACAGTTGTCTCATATGTGCTCTTATTAGCACCCACTCATCTACTGCCGTATGGCACCTTATGTTGAGATGTGCTGAAAACGAAATTGCAGTCTAAATAATATTAAGAAAAAAAAAAAGAGAGCAGCATAGGCCTAGCTGTTTCTCAGTACAACTTAGAGTTGTAATCATTCCTTTTTCTCATCATTACAGCTGAATCTGCTCAGCTGCCCTCGAAGTGAGTTTCATCTCTCTCTGATTTTTTTTTTTTTCAAATTTAGAAGCAAAAGTTCATTTGTAATATCAGACAATAATTGATGCTAGTTGAGTGCCACCATGGATGGCAGCTCAGTTGGGCTTCTATTGTAGTAAAGAGACTGAATTTTACACAAAACTGGTGTTCTTGCTGAGCCCCTGGTGAAGTATGGCGTCTGTGGGAAGTCAGTCTTTCCTGGCAAGAAAAGATTTAGTGAAAAGCAATTTCCGATTAAGAATTTCTTCCCTCCAACTCCTTCTGATGAATTCTAGAGCAAAGCTTCAAGTTTCTTCATTCCTGACACCCACAAACATATGGCTGCACAACAGCAACACTTACTGGAGTAGTGAGTGGTTCAGTAGATGGAGAGAGAAGACGATGAAAGTAGTAGTGGTTACAAACATTATTAAATCACATTTCAAAGAGATATTTATTTTTTTTTTTGGAGAAGACTTCTCTTGTGCAGTGGGACATGTAGGTACTACTTCTAGACAAAAACTAATCAGCTTCAATATTGGCTTAGCACTGGCAAATCACCATCTGCAGCATATACCATCAGATGCATGATTCTTGTCATGCGCACACTAAAAACACCATGTTCCTTCCTCTTTTCAGTAACTCTTTCCATTCATAGGATTAGATGATCACAATAAAGGACAAAACCATAATCACTGTAACTATGTATTACACCTGCATTTAACCTGACAGAAGAGACATTCCAGAAGAAAGCAAAAGAAAACCTTGCTGTATGATTGGAAATACCTTTTTAAAAATAAAGGATCTTAAACTCTCTCTGAAGTTAATTGGCAGCAATATTTTTTCCCCTTTTTTGCCTTCCCCGTCATTCCTGGAAGCATGCTCCTCACTTTTTCCTGCAAGTCACCTAACTCTTGGCCCTTGCTTGTGATGGCTACACAGTGTATGTGTCAATCAGCTACGCTGAGATACATTTAGTTGCAAGTAATTATGTTTGGCCAGATGAAATTGTACAGTTAATCTTAATTATGACCAGATCTGTTTCAATGTAGCCTTTCAACCTTTGAATTGCCCAATATGCTCTCACTCACATTTTGACTTTATCTCATTAATTGACTCAGTGAGTAATCACAGACAACTATCTGTAATGTCACCATAAAGAGGGAGATACTAACTAAGCCGAAAGACGACAGGCTAGGCTGTGGCTTTGCCTAACGGTTTCCAAAGCCTGGAAGCCCAGCTTTCGAAAGGGCTGGCCGATGGTCCTGAGTTACTCCAGTGGTTTGGATGTTACCTGCTACCTGCCAGCCAGCACAACAGTCACAGCTTCATTGAAATGAGTAGATGGTTTTTGTTTGTGTCTACATTTATGAGTCAGATGAAGCTGGGGACAAGAAATGAGAGCTGAATACATCACTTAGGTTCCCATTCACTTCGGTGAAGACAAGGCAGAGGAAGAGCTTTGCCTCAGAGGTTGACTTTTGGTTCTCAGTACAGTCCCAAGGACAGTACTCTATGGTGCAGTCCATGTATCACTGCTGGTCTTAGGACTTTTGTTGTCCTTTTTTCAGAAGACCCCCATGGATACTAGGAGCAGGAAGATCCTTTGAAGAAGAGAGGAGCCAGGCTACTGAGACCTTTTCTCTGGCAGTAGAAATAAGTTCTTGCCTTTTTCTTTTATATGTCTCCCAACCACCTCTTTTCTAAACCTGCATTTCCTCTAATAATGATATATACCACAGGGGAAAAAAGGCAAAACTTTTACTGCTTATCCTGGAATCTTTGCTGAGTGTATTACAGGTGTGACAAAATACCTTACCCAAGGGCTTATTGCCATGATTTATTTGATATAGCTATATAAGAAATTGATATTCCAACACAAATTTTTATGCAGAAGAGATAATGTATAAGGCATAGGCATATGTTTTATTTATTAAAAAAATAATAAAATGAAGGCAAAACATCTTCATAATTCAAAGCAACCTGAAGGTCAATCTGCTCTCCACTGCTGATACTGTGTCATCTCTTCATTTTGCATGCCAAAGAGATTATCACTGGATAGGATTACTAAAGTAAAACCATATTGAACATATTTTTCATCTCCATATCAACCAGGATGTAAAAATGAAAAGGAGTCACGAAGCTTCCCTTTCTTAGAGAAGACTTTAAATGATGAAGGTAACACATTTTTGAAGTGTGTTGACCCAAAAGGCCTGGGAGAGCAAGGTTTAAACTGAAGAGGTGGGAGTAGAGGTGTGGAATGATGGTGTCAATTAAACCCTGGGTTAGGGAATGAAAAATGACATCACCTGCGTATTTCTGACACCCACACCGCCACACAGGGCTGAGAAATACAGCAAATTCAAACCTGGTGAAGTGAGAAAGTTAAGAGTAGATTTAAAGGGACAGCTTTATCAAACGAGCTATTTTAGAGGGGAAGAAGGATAAAAATAAAACATTTTGGCTGTGTTGTACGTTTGATGCTTATCCAAAATGATTTTGCCTGGCTCCTGAATTAGTAAGCCGCTTTCCTTAGAGGTGATCATTCTTCCCACCCTTTTCTTATTACTTTCTTTCCCTCCCGCAATAACAACCTCTTAAGAAAAAAAAAAAACAACCCAACCCACCAAACCAAAAACCCTTGAATGAGTGAGTACCTCATCTTCAGGAGACTTTTATAAATGGAAGGATTAGAGATACACAGAGAAATTAAGGACTTGGACAGGAAGACAGAGTGGCATTTATTTTAATTTTTCTATGCCATGGTCACTGTCAAATGTTGTCAGACTTGTGGTCATATTTCTCACTAAAAGCCAATGATTTTTCTTGATGGGGTGAGGATAAATCTCACTTGGAATCACCCAATTATCCTCCACATGAAGCTGACCAATGGATTTTAGAAAGCAATTACTTGACCAACAAGCTACGAGTTCATGGCTTGCCTTTCGATCCTCTGGACACTCAAGCCATTCTCAAAAGAGAATGAGCAGCTAGCTTTTTTTTTTTTTCTTTTTTTTTTTTCTTGGGCCCTAACCAAGAGAATTGTTTAGGATCCTGGGTGAGCAAACGTGTCTATGCCTTTAATATGAGATTTGCTGACATTTGGCTATTACTGAGTGTGCACAAACAGATTATCAGGAACAGGAGAGGGGCACAGGGTAACAGCTCTATGCTAAAACTTTACAAGTAAGGTAACTCTAATCTTAGAAGCTCATGAACTGTGCTGGCAATGAGGAGCAGCAGGATGCTTGGATACATACAGGACAGACCTTTCTCCCATTGTGCAGTCGCTGCCAGTGAGGAACAGGGAGAGCCTAATGCAGTCACATGAGCATTTGAATATCCCAGTCCTCAATTTTAAAGAGAGAAGAAAAAAGCTAATAATAATAATTACAGATAAAATGTAGTTTGTTCCAGTAGCATTGGTTTCCAAAATTAGAAAAGCCTCCTTCTACTGCAGTAAAATCCCACTACAATCATAACAATGAAAAAATCCCCAGGCTGCTGCTCTTCCTTTTTCCGAAGTGAATGTAATGATTCGGAAAGTGAGAGACTTGGAGCAGAGTCGTGAGTCAAACGCGGTGTGGGCAGCTGCCCTGCAAACCTCCCCATGCCCATCACTCCGGCATCTTGCGTCTGCCCTGGCTGGCCGGCAGCACCCCAGCTCTGCCAGGGCGGCTGCTGGTCCCCCGCGGCTCCCCAGGCCCTGCCAGATGCCCACCACATCTGGCTGGGCTTCCCCCAGCCCTGGCAGGGCTCGCTGCTGCCCGCTGTCCCCAGCCCTCGCGCTAATCACGATCAAGCGCAAAGTACATTTACAGCACCGTGTCGATGATCACAGCCGAAGGAAAGCAATTTGCCCCTGGGGAGGTGGGTCCTCTGAGCTCCTTTGCACAATCACCTTACCGAGCGGCGCCAGAAGCACAAGGTTACTGCACTAGCTTAATATGCAACCCAGCGCTGTGTATTTTCATACTTAATATGCAGATCTAATTGCTTGCCTGCATTTTGATTACCTTCTCTTCCTGGAATTTGCTCTTGTGTGGCTAATCCTAGTGAACTTCAAAGCATGAACTCGGTGGCTTTTATTTTTTTATTTCTGCAGTTTGCGTCTGAGACCAATGTCAAAACTCTTTGTAAGAGGCAGGACTAATTTTATGGAGACAGTTTAGAAAAAAAAAAAAAAAACCTTATCATTCAGTTCTCCTCTTTTTTTAACCTCAGGACCTTTACTTTAGCTGAACTGGAAGGTTACACGTTTGGGCTGGCCACAGTTAAGACTTCCACATTCGTCCTCCTGCCAGCAGCATCCTCAGTCCTGCCTACCTAATGCTAGCTTCAGGGATGGCTCATAGGTTAGTCCTTTTAAGAGAAAGGCTATTCTTCATTTCTGGGTGTAAATGCGAAGAGATTTGACTACTTTCCCTGTCTCAAACTGCTAAACCCAACCCACACAAATACATTTTCCTGTAAGTGCCCCCACTTTCCTCCCTCTCCCCCACTCTTCTCTTCTTTTCACATTATCCACCTCCCCAGCAATAATAAGCAATAAATTTGTTTGCTTTTTTCAGCAAACTGGTGGCTGTCTACTTTAAGTGTCACCTTGTTTAAAGATAAAAAAAATGAAAAGAAGAATAGCCACAGAACAAACTAATCTCCCTTTCCAAATATAAAATAAAAGCTGTCTTATTTTTAGGCTTTGCAGCAGCTCATGTGTCATTTTCATCATTTCTTTCTCTCTCGATGACTGAGAGGCAGTGAGAGGAGGCGAGAAAAAACTTTTTTTGTTCCCCCTGGAAAATACATATTCAGAGCTCTCCCTAACCTGATTTCTTTCTACATGAAATCATCCGTAAACAAAGCTAAAACGGAACCTCAATAACCCAATGCTTTTGTCAGCTTTCAGTAAAATGTATCTTGGTGATTAGACTAATACAATGGCATCAGCAACACCATACAAGGAGGCTGTAATTTTTAACGTTGTAAATTGTTCGATTTGTAGCACACGGCAGCAAACTGAGGGAAGCAGGGCTTGTGGAGATGGTTGAGAGCAGACTGTGAAGTAGGGCAGTTAGGTTAGAAAGGAACCATCCCTTTAACCTGACAGCAAAGGGGAAGAAGTAGTGCAAAGAATCGATTTTGGGGAGCAGTGGGCCCATTGGGTATCTTGCATAAGGAACGCAGGGCCTGACTCCAGCTCACTGAGAGTGACAGAAAATGTCCCAGTGACTCCAAGAACAGTAGACCCAGTCATTAACTCTCTCAATTTCTTGGATCACAGAATCACAGAATGGTCAGGGTTGGAAGGGACCTCTGGAGATCATTTAGTCCAACCCCCCCGCCAGAGCAGGGATCCTTCATGAATAAAAGCATTTCATTTTTTCTTTCCTTTTTTTTTTCCCTCAATAACATCCAGGAGGCAGATACCAACACAAGATGAGCTTTGAGCTTCTGCTCTCGAGAATTAATTTCCAGAAAAAGACAAATAATACCTTTACAGCACTGCAGCATTTATGGCAGGTATTGTCTCAGTGAATGCAGGAGGTAATTCATTCTTCATATGCAGTTTTGTTACCCAATGTATTATGATAGTGGAAACATCTAATTTGGTTGCACAATTAAAAACAAAACATTCTTTGTCTTAAGTATTTGACTTCCAGCTTAAACTGCCCCCCAAAAATTGGATGCTTAGTTCATACTACCATGACTGCTTTATATCAAAAAGCCCTTTCAGTGTATAAATATAATCTGCTGAATTTCTCTAAACATATCACTACCCCAGGAGAAGAAAGCATGAAGTTGTCCAATAAATGCTCTTGAAATCCATTCTTCTATCCTCTCAGCCACAGCAGTTATTCAGGGAATCTGCTAGCTGATGTACATTATAGTCATGTTATTTGTCTTTTGGGACCTTTGGTTGTTAATTAGAAGTTCCGAGTGTAGCGAGCAAGTGCAGATGTAAACAGCACAGCGGCACTGTGCCGGCGGGTTTGTTGTCGCACTCCTGTACGCTGACTGGAGGTCTGGCACCAAGTGCTGGAGTAAAGTAGTGATGCTGCTTTAGCCTGAGTGCCGTGTATAACTCTTCCCTCATAGCCTATAGCCCAAATAGCCATCAAGCCTATTTGCTTACCCTGGTAGTTAACTTTCTGAACCATAACCCCAACTCCTTCTTCAGCCTTAGTCTTAATCTCCCAGAATTCAGCCCGATCTCTCCCTGAGCTTCTTGCTTGAACGTTTGTCCCAGCTTACCATCAGCCCTACACAGGACTGGTCCCTCTGCCCTAGATGTACACCACCTTCCTCCACAATCCTGCCCTTAAAAGTAAAACTTTTCCTTTTTCTGTCAAAGACTGCTACCGTCTCTAGTCAAGGAGCTGGAATAAATTCTTTTTTCAGCATGCAGCTATCAATTAGGACTGGTGCTTACTCTGATTGTTTGAAAGTGTGGTAGATCTAGTAATAGTGAGAAATCGGGCATCTAATTCGTGGATACTCTAAAATTCAATTTCAATTCTATTTTACCATCCTGGATTTCTATTTAAAATTATTATGCATGTGTTTCTGCTAAACTGTATTTCTTTATCCTGATGTTATCAAGTTTGGTGCAGATTTGTTCAATGGATGGTCTGGATAAAATAGGGAATGCAATCATACTACTGTGTAAGATCCAAAAAGACTGAGGAAAATGTCACTCCATTTTAAAACAATAATCTCCTGAGGAAAAAAAGACAGAAAAGAGATTCAAAAGCGAGAAGTCCTAACAGGTCTTTTGCAGGACTGCAGTACCAGACACTTAGAAGACATATGTTTTATTCTAGAACCGCAGATTAACCTCCTAGCTTGTCAGGTCTTGTAAGGGCTTTACTCTCCCCTGCTCACCAGCCAGAGCTGGCTGAGTCCCAGCCTTCAGTACAGGGCAGCACAGAAGCTACATTTAGCTGCTTTTAAATCGCATAAACGGCATTAGGACAGGAGTAGTACAGAGATGCACAAAGGCACAACTGTGCAAATCCCCTGTTTTCACCCTCCTGGTCCTGATTTCCTGCAGTGGTTTGGTAGTTTCCTACCAAGTTTTATGGGTAATAAATTTAAAGTCTCCTAGTCATACTGAGTTGGTAGTTAGGTAGCACCATGACTGTGACATATTCCTCCAAATTCCCTTCCCTTTCTTTAGCCCTATACGTTGAAAAGATGTCTGTGCCACCCTTCGTACGCTAACTGTAATGAATCCTAACCCAGGTAGTCTGCGCAAAGATTTGAGGGGATATAATTTATTTTTTGCATAGTTACATAGTGTGAATCTGAATTTAGGCCCTAATGAAAACACTTAGAGGGATCAGTGAAGGTCATCCTCAAATGAATTCATCCGATCATATTATTTCTTTTATTCAAGAAAACATATCTGTGAATAGTTACCCATGCTATACAAAATGCTGAGTCTTTTCTGTCTTGTGCGTTTGCATATTCACGGTCCCCTAGAAGTCTTTTTTTCATCTTTTGAAGGAGGTAGTTTTCTTTCATCTGAGAAAAAGAAAATAGGTGACTGGGTAGATGATGAGAACTAAATAATGTGCCCATTAATAATAGTAACCTGTCCCTTTACGAGACTTCAGGTGCAATGTCACATTGTCTCTCGGTTGTTTTCTCCTTTAATATTCACTATTTAGCTATTCTTTTATGAATGTCTCATCACAATTAGAAATTCCAGTTCTCATTCATTAGCACTTAAAGCACACCATAATGTTAATGGCAACAGGCCAGAGCAAACAAACATCCTGCTTGTAGAATTATAACACTTTCTACGTGCAGTATTATTCCTCTCATTCTGGTGAATACTTCAATATCCAATATAGTTTGCATTAAAAAAAAACAAAACCAAACCGAAGAAAGCACTGTACTGACAAATATATATGTAGTATGAATCGTGTACATTGTATCACGTAAAAAAAAAAATTTACATTGACCTTATTAGAGGAAAGAGTATGTTTCTGAAGGCTAGAATAAAGAATTAAAGGAAAATATTACATTAAAAATGAGAAATGCTGAGTGAACAAATTATTTTGTAAATTCCTCTATTTATGCATCTTTGTGTGATCGTAATCACTCCCTCATCACAGACTGTATATGTTCCTCTGTTGTGCACTGTTCTGGACCTCGTGCCACAGAAACTGATAAAGATAAATGGTGATAAAGAAGCAGAAGCAAAGATGGAAAAGCTATGAAGGATGAGGTTTTTATATCCAAAATAGGGACCTGGCTTTTAAAGATAACTCTGCCCAATAATGATCAATAAAAGAGTAAATTAGATTTGATTCAGGTCCTGAAATGGATCTATGGGACTTTGGTCTTACTTAGCTAACCCCTCTGTCAGTCTAAGGGAGCTGGAACGGGCTGTTCACATGAATGAGAAGTTCCGAGGGCATCAAATGCACGTATTGCCCTGTTTCCGTAGCCAATACCAGCACAGGGGAGAAAAGTGCACACTGGATCCTTTAGAAAAGCAGAAGCCCAGAAGAACCACAGGGTGTGTGGGACCAGGACCATCAACGAAAAACGTTGAAGTGTGGAACAAACTCCACAAGGACAAGATCTTTGCAAGATGACAACCGGGGCTGTGCCGGGACTAAACCCAACTGCTTGTGACAAGACTATAAAAGAGTCCTTTGCTATAATTGTGAAAAGCTGAATAGCTCTGTTTTATTGTATAAACTAATTTTTCCTCTCAGATAATACTCAGGAACTATACACCCATGAAATAGATGAGTATATTTCATTAATCCTGAAACTTCCCTAGAAGTAACAGCTCATTCCTCTGATCAAACACTGTAATATTTGGAGCCCATCCAGAACTACAAGGTCAAAATCCACTTCTCACACTTTGGTAAACCCCCTACCCATGCCAAGAATCCATCCAGAATCATAACTGTCTAAACAAACAGAATAAATAAAATTTACTCTTTTTGAACATTGTTTAACGTTCTGGTATTTAGCCATTTTTCAAGTAAAACATCTCTCTAGAGTACTTAAATAACAATCATTTCAGTCTCAGATGTATATGAGGAACAGTGCAAAGGTCAGCCTTCACAATAATTTTGCTTTAAGATATATGTAAAAAATATAACACATTTATTTTAGAGACTGAAAGAGTAGCATATATATTTAGGTCTCATATTAAAAAGTTAAAAAGAGAGAAGACTGATATTATTTATTTAAAGATTCAAAGATAAATAGAATTCTAAACTTGTTCAAAGACAGAATTTTAGAATTGGATGATTTTAAGGCTTTTCTGGTTTTGAAGATAAACGTCCATTAATCACTAGCGAAGGGAGTCTCTTAAACAATTTGTCTATATCACAATTCTCACAAAGCAAAAAAAGAGTAACACAAAAGGCAATATTCTCCAGAAAAAAACATTTCTATAAATTTTATATATTTCTCCACCCTGGACTTGCATTTCTGTCATGCAGTTGACATTCTCTTGATATGAAAAGATGAAAAGTCAAAACAATGTCTTTCAAAAATAGAATTTTTTTTTACAGTTTCAAATAGCATTTACTTTGGAGTTACACAAGAACTTTCAATAAGAAGGTTCAAAAGCAGATATTTGTCACAAAATACCCCAGAGGACTACTATATTTTTAGTACCTACAGAGGCACCTTCAGGGCAGGAGCTCTTCATCCTTTCTCTCTGTTTCCTCACTTCTTGATTGGGAGAGTAATATTTAGCCATCAGTGTGTTTTTAATGAGAAACATGAAAAACAGCATTACCATGAGTAAAATGAGTTTTTGGAAAAACATGCAGTGATACCATATTTAAAACTAATTCTATATAAAGACTCTGTTCTTCCGATTCATTAGACATCTGTATTCACAAGTCCTAAAGAATCATATTTACCCTGACATACAATTTGAGTTGAAAATTGAAAAGATAAACTTTTAATCAAGAGCATGGAAGAAGAAAGGTTTAGTAATAAACATAAACAGAAAAAGTTATAGAAGAAAGAAAATATTTCAGCAGAATTTTCAATAGTATTTTTTCCCAAAGTTTTCTGTAAAGAAGTTGCACCTAATTTTATCTCCAAAGACCAGTAGTGTTTACCACTGATTGATTTCTGATATTAATTGTAGCCAAATTTCCCAGATTGCCTAAAAATATCAGTTGCATAATATGATGTCATCTTATTTAATTACATCCGCAGAAACAGAGTTTTCTATTGATTTCTATTGCATTTTTCATCTCCATTTTTATCCTTCTCAATGTTTGGGTCCAGAAGGCGTAAGGACTCTCTTTAAAAAGTGTACATGTAATTACTCAGCTATAAAGAGGAAAGTATACTCACAGCACACGTAACTGCATTTTTTTTCCCTGTATAGAGCGACTGGCCCCCACTTGTGATGCTTTGACTCCAGGTTCCTCCTAGTTTTGGCTCCTGGTAGGCACTGTCAAATAGACTTTGAAAGTTTCACTAGGGTTAAATTGAAGGTGAGCTAGCAATACAGGTAAGGACTATAAACAGGCAAGTTGTTATTTGTCCTTTTTAATTATACTGTCTCTCTTCAGGCTAACAGACACCCATTTCTGTCGGATATTTTGACATTTGGTAGAAGTTTGGAGGGCAAATTGCACACCTAGGTTCCTGGCTTTCCATGAGGGTGAGACAATTCATCTTTTTTTAACTTGCCAAAATATTTATTTCTATGTTTAGAATGGACCCATAACATGTCCAGCATGCTCTGTTTCACATATTGAAGAGCAACGGCAAAATTATGCCACTGCTGCACAGCGTTTCTGATGAATGGGGCATTAGATTGGTATTTTATGAGAGTATTAAATACACCCGTATGCACATATGTACCCGTACATACAAGTTATTAACATAAATAAGAAAAAAGGTATTGTAACAGTTGATCTGACCTGTGGTCAAATTCTCTGTTTGTTAGCCTCATTGCACATCAAAAAACTCGCTTTTACTCTTTAGCAAAAGAGTTGCTTGACAGAGGAGCAGTGATAGAATATTGGAAGAGAAGTCACCGAAAAGCCTCTGGCTTTGCAAGCAGTTAAATTTTTGCTATTGTACAAAAACAGGATTAAAAAAATATATAGCCTGAAAGACAGGACCAAACCACTATGATCTTGATATATGCCATTTAAAATTCACCTGATACCCCTGCTTTCCCTCATAAATCAAAACTGAATACACAGATCCCAGGGATGAGGAGCAGGTGGTAAAACAGCCTAAAAATCTCTTTTCTATACTTCAGCAGAGAACTAATTTCATGTTGAAAAGAATGGGTCATTTTTACTGCTAGTTTAGCCACATGGCTCCCAGGTACCAATTTTGTAAAGTATTATCCATTTTCGCTCTGGGTCATTTGTTTCCTCTGCAAATTTCCTTGAGACTTACAGAACTGATACGCATGGATTTTTCCATCTATGCTTTTGAGCGTATAATGATGATTGGACAGGTTATCGTTTTTTTTTTTTTTTAATTTGTAGAAGACGTGACAGAGAATGCAGAAATTTTATCCTCTGTAATATAAAACAACTTTCCGATCACAGCACCTGAAAGAGACACGGGCATTTTGATACCCCGTCAATTGTCCATTTCCCACGTTCCTCTAGGCCAGCTGTAACTGCTAAAACCAATACTAACAGGCACAGATATTGTCTTAGAAATAGATGTACACAGTTGGAGATTTTCCGCAGAAAAGCCGATACCTTGGATTCGTTTGAGAAACGAGAGCTTTGTGCTTGAACAGAAAACACTATTTCCCTTGTTACTAGCTTCTACCCCAGTTACATAAAATAATTTGTTTTTCCTAGTTCTTTAATATCTGTTCTAAGTCTCTAGGCACAGGTGTCCCAAATTTCTAGCCCTATGTACTTCATATAGAAAACTTAATGATATCAAGGGTAGCAAGCCCTACACCCCCGAGAGCCAAACGAGGAGACTTGGGTGTCACAAAGTCACAGGTGCGACTGCGACCCCTGGACTAAGCAATGACATGAGAGCCCTCATGCTACAGCCACAGAAGTCCTTTGGGGACAGCCCAAACTAGAAATCTCAGATGGGTTAAAACTCTCCATTTTTCTACATTCTTATCAATAGATAGGTATGTAAGCATGTATGGACAGAGGGAGAGAGGTGGCTGCTGCATAGGACGAGGCAGCTGTGGAGCTATCACCAAGGCAGGGCTGTGCAATCCTCGTACCAACTATAGGGCCTGAGAATTAAATTCTTCTTCATCATGGAAAGGGAGAAAGCAGTGCTCAATCCCCAGCTGTGGGAAGGGAAAAAAAAAAAAAAACCCACAACAAACCGCCCAAAACCCAAGAGAGAGCAAAGGCAAGCAGTGCAGGGCTGTGCAAGGCTGAGCAACTCTTCTCTTTCCATGATCAGTGTGTTCAATCACACAGCACTGGAAAATTAAATAATATTCAGTATGCTGAGTGCACTGAATAGAAATTCATATCAAGTTCTTTCTACAGTATCGGACATGGTATGTCACTGTGTAAGGAAATGTATTTGAGCTACATGAAGGCTGATGCCTTATGTTTTTTAATAAAGTTGAGGACAGATTACAAACCTTTGCTTTCAGCCCAAGGTTGCAGCGGATGAAAGCTATTTCCTTTGACATACTGAATAATTTGCCTTTTTTGAAGTTACAATAAGATAATGTAAAAAGCTTTGAATATCACGTCATGTGAAGTGGTAAAGTGTTAAACTATAGCATCTGAAAGAAAAATGCCATTGAACATGCAAGAAATAGGTCACTAGAACGAAACACAATTAAAGCCAAAATGCCCACGTGGTACCAATCTCAAGTGAAGCGTAGACTAGGCGTTTGCTCCTTTAATTACGGTTTCTTGGAAAGTTCTAACAATTTTACCCAGCACTCCCAGTTCCTGTCTACGCTCTTGGGGGAAAAAAAAGAAAAAAAAACCAAACAACCAAAAACAAACCCACCCACCAAATCAGTGGATTTCCATCCTTATTTTTAATTCTGCAAAAATATTAGCATTGCATACATCACATTGCTCATAGTCATAAGGATGGCAATCACTGGTGACCCTTTAGGGGTAACTGTGTCTATATCTATGGGGTAAAGCAAACCCTTACAGAGCTGCTAACTCAAGATCTGACTCATCTACAGCTGCTTTGTTCTGCCAGTGCTCCTCAGCTATCAGGTCTCTCCATCTCCCCCATTCCACTAGCCCTTGAGGCCAGCTGGCACCCAGGCACAGGATGGGTGATGCAGCTCCCTCCTCATTTCAGAGCAAGCACAGTCAGCAGCAAGGTGTGATGCTGCATGGGTTTAGTTGCACGGGACGAGCAGGATCCTGGAAGGAGACCACTGTGGAGCACCCTCCATCTAAATAGTGGGCATGTAAGACAAGTGAGGATATGCATCAGGAATTCGGCTATTGGCCCACTGAAATTAGTGAACATTTTTTAATTGACTCCAGGAAGCTCAGAATTCACATGACTATTGGGATAAAGGCAAGAAGGATGTACATTACAGGAGTAATATGACATAGACTCACTAAAGTCTACTTATCCCTTGAGGGTCCAACTATTTTGAGACATTTGGTATGAGTTGTATCCAGTCTATCATCTGGAACACACAAAGCTTAGAGGCACAACTCCCTCTTTAGGCAGCAGTTTTGTTTTTTGGTTTTGCTTTTTGAATATTGCATATGCTTTAATTTAATTTCTTAATTTCAGCCAGTGTTGATTGTATAACATCTTAAGACAGCTTTTGAATACTGCAAAGAAAGACTTCCCAGAAACGGTTTTCAGAAAGCGGTTTAAAAATCTTTATCTCTCTCACTGGCCCCGGCATCCTCCCACCACAAAGCTTTCCAAACACAAATATGTGCATTTTTACGATGGCTCAGAAGAGGTACGTCAGCCTTGAGGGCTGGTTCCTCACAGTGTTGAGGAGGCTGTACAGCAGACGTAGGGAACTAAATCAAGCCAGTTGATCCCTGTACAGTGTCATGACTGTAAAATCCTCCACGAGGAGCAATGTGGAAAGCAGTTGTGTTTGTGCATTCATCATGCATGCTATGACAAGTGACAGTTTTATGGTTAAATGCACTTGAATGGAAGGTTAAGGTTCATCTCCCTTCTCTGTCCTGTACTTCATATATCACCTTAGGTAAAACTAAGAGCCAAATAATACCTTAAACAACAGATTTACTTTCCCTTGCTTTGTCTTTCCAACTCGGGTGTAATAGCAATCCTTCCCGACCTTGTCTCTTCAGATTAGGCACGTATGCCTGGAGGTTTGCTTCGGGCTTGGAGCAATGGGAAGCTTGAAGTCAGGCAGGGACCCTGAAAAAAAAAATAAAAAAATATATATATAGCAAAAGAAAAAACAACAGTACGTAAAGCAGGCAAAACTGAGCTCAGTCCTACCTGCAGTGAGAGACAGTGTTATGCCACCCCTTTCTGATGCTCCGCACTCCCCTGAGTCAGCTCTCATTTGCTGAGAGCGCCTATGAGAAGTTAGGCCTTTATGCTTTTCCGTAGTTGTATCAGGAGCCCTAAGATTTAATTCAGCCACAGACAGATTCTATTCTCTTGTTTAAATATGTGCACTTCAAAATACTCAAATCTGTGAGGGGTAAAGTACAAATATTTTATGCATAAAACTAGGAACTTGCAATAGCCAAAACATCTGTTAAGGTTAAATTAACTGAAGCAGAAGAAAAATGTAAACCAAAATGCTTACATCATTCTTGAAATAAACCCAAAGGTAAGAATCTGAACTTATATGAAAAATCAGACAGCAGTGAAATGATGGGGATTTTTGCCAGTTGACAGCTTAGTACCTTAAGAACCTGTTTGTGTCTCTTCCTCATTACCTTTGATGAAGTTGCCAAGCCACTATCCATCATATTTGAGAAGTCGTGGCAGTCTGATGAAGTTCCCACTGACTGGAAAAGGGGAAATGTAACCCCCGTTTTTAAAAAGGGAAAAAAAAAAGAAGACCCAGGGAACTACAGGCCGGTCACTCTCACCTCTGTGCCCAGCTAGATCATGGAGCAGATCCCCCTGGAAACTCTGCTAAGGCACATGGAAAATAATATCACCAAATAATTGGTGACAACCAACATGGCTTCACGAAGGGCAAATTGTGCCTGACAAATCTGGTGGCCTTCAATGACAGCGTTACAGAGTTGGTGGATAAGGGGAGAGCAACAGATGTCATCTACCTGGATTTATGCAAAGCATTTGACACTGTTCTGCACAACATCCTGGTGTCTAAATTGGAGAGACATGGATTTGACAAATGGACCACTTGGTGGATAAGGAACTGGCTGGATGGTCACACTCAAAGAGTTGCAGTCAACGGCTCTATGTCCAAGTGGCGAGATGTGACAAGTGGTGTTCCTCAGGGGTCAGTACTGAGACTGGTGCTTTTTAATATCTTTGTTGGTGATGTGGATGTTGGGGTGGAGTGCACCCTCAGCAAGTTTGCCAATGACACCAAGCTGTGTGGAGCAGTCAACACACTGGAGGGGAGGGATGCCATCCAGAAGGATCTGGACAGGCTTGAGAGGTGGGCCTGTGCAAACCTCATGAAGTTCAACAAGGCCAAGTGCAAGGTCCTGCACATGGGCCAGGGCAATCCCAAGCACAAATACAGGCTGGGCAGAGAATGGATTGAGAGCAGGCATGAGGAGAAGGGCTTGGGGGTGTTTGTTGATGAGAAACTCAGTATGAGCTGGCAATGAGCACTCATAGCTCAAAAGGCCAGCCATCTCCTGGGCTGCATCAAAAGAAGCATGGCCAGCAGGCTGAGGGAGGTGATTATGCCCCTCTACCTCGCTCTGGTGAGACCACACCTGGAATACTGCAGCCAGCTCTGGGGCCCCCAACATAAGAAGGACATGAACCTGTTGGAGCAGGTCCAGAGGAGGGCCACAATGATGATCAGAGGGCTGATGCACCTCACAGGCTGAGAGAGTTGGGGGTTGTTCAGTCTGGAGAAGAGAAGGCTCCAGCGAGACCTTATAGCAGCCTTCCACAAGGCTTCACAAGAAGGCTGGAGAGGGACTTTTTACAAGGGCATGTAGTGATAGGACAAGGGGCAATGGCTTCAAACTGGAAGAGGGTAGATTTAGAATAGATATTAGATATTAAGAAAAAAATTCTGGGGGTGGTGAGGCACCAGCACAGGTCGCCCAGAGAAATTGTGGATGCCCCATCCCTGGAAGTGTTCAAGGGCAGGTTGGATGGGGCTTTGAGCAACCTGGTCTAGTGGGAGGTGTCCCTGCCCATGGCAGGGGGGATTCGAACTTGGAACTCATTGATCTTTAAGGTCCCTTCCAACCCAAACCATTCTATGATTCTGGAGGAAAAGAGGAGAGAAAACTTTGGAAACTCAGTTTCGGGCTACCATGCAGAATTAGAGAGTGAAAGCAGCTGTTTGGAAATTGGGGCAACAGGGAGACAAATTCAGTGAAAGACTGACAACATTGGACCACATTGTCAGATGGGGATGTGGATTCCCATACAGCCAGCTGCCCGGGCTCATACAGGCTGAGACCAAACCTTTAGGAAAGTGCACTGAGGTGATGTTCTTGGCAGGTCTTGCCACCACTGGGCCACCCAGGAGAGGTCTCTTCCTTGGCGGTCCGGCACATCAGCACAGCAGGTGAAAGTGCCAGCTCAGCCATCGCTCTGTGACATCTCCAAAATGAATCAGCAGAGGATGGAGACAAAAGGTGACCTTCGTGAGTACGTGTAGCCTACTCTGAGTGCCAGGGTTTTCCCAGCTGAACTGACAAAGCACATTTAGATTTATTTTTGACTCATATCCGCTGCAAGGAAAACAAGTATTTTATACCCCCCTGAAAAGGCAGAAACGTGCAGGCCAAATGCAAGAAGAATAGCTAGGAACAGTGACATTTCTTGGAGCTACTCATTTCTCTATGGATAAAATCATTTCTGAATTTAAGTGTGTGGGTTTTTTCCAGCACAGTGAAAGATAAGACGGATGCTGGATAATGATTACGCTGAGCCGAGGCTCCAATAACATGATTGTGGGCATGATGGAAGCTATATAATGCAGAGATATTGCACGTGATTTATAGGTTGTGAAAAGAGAATAGGTTTTGTGGAGTTTTGTACATTTAGCTCTGTGTACTAAAAGAAAGGATTTATTTAACAGGCTGGTTGTTATACTTTAAATGGATAGTATTGTACCTTGAAAGTACTGTGCTATCCTTGTCTACTTAAATGTATTGAAACTATGCTTTATTCCTTGTAACTCCCATCCCAGACAGATATTTTAGAGGCCTTGTGCGATCATTCTGCATGCACAACTCTGAAGCAGATTTTGCTGCTTTACTGCTGTTAACCAAGTGCCACCGTTTCTCCACTTTGGCATATTTAATAGGGAGACAAAAATCACATTCATAAGGAAAACATAACAGTGTCTTCAACTGACAATACTTACTACAAGAGTAATAATAGAAGACATATAAGATAGAGGCATAATACAGAGAAAAGAAAAATATATTCACAGAGAAAAGAAAAATATATTCTTGCTAGAAAAGATTGTAAGAAACAATCTGGGTACTGCTAATCTGTGACATAAACTGCTTAGGGGAGGAGAGAGTCCTGAGTCAGTATTGCCCATGTTTTTTTCTGTGCTGAAGTCCCATAGCAGTGTAATAAAAAAATTCCTGGGTGGCTCATACCCCTCCCCAGCACGTGCTTCTGTTTCTCTTTCTGTCTGGTTTTTCCCCTCTTCTTTTTTTTTTCTTTATTCTTTATGCCTGTTTTTATCCTCTCTCATGCTTTCATTCCTCTTCCTCCACCTCCTCCTTTGTACATTTATTTTCTTGCTGACAATTCTCTTGTTCCCTTCCCCATTACATTTATTTTGCCAGGTATTTCCCCCCCTCCAGTGTTTCTTCAGAGATGCTGGAGATGTAGACAGTCCTGATAAAACTCAGGGCTGAACTGCTTATTGCTGGGAACAGAGTGAAAAAAAAAACTCTGAAGAGAGCAGGAACAGCTGCCTGAAATCTCAGCCTCTCACCCCTTCCATAGCAGCTGCTGCCGCAGGAATATGCTCTGGGGTGAGGAGGAGAGGAGAGTTCACTGTGAGAGGCGGGGAAGGAGGTGAGAAGCCCTCACTGAGGTCCAGACCTCGGTCTGAGAGCTTTTCACAGACATAAATTGTGAACTAGCCAGGAGTGAGCGCCCGATAAAAAGAGACACTGGTTGCCCTGGTTGGGAATTTGGAGCATTTGGAACATTTTTCAGACATACCGCTCTTCAGGCTAATTATTTCACATTTCTCATTCAGAGATGAAGGTCACTTGATGTATTGAGCTATCATCCAGGGATTTTGAAGCTTGGAGTGACAATTGTTCTGTTATGAATATCAGCTGTGATTCTTCCCAATTATGCTAAGAAATGTTAAGCCCCAAGAGAGCCTTAAAGAAAGAAAACTTGCGAAATTTGTAGGGGACTCTATCATCCAGAGGCCCTGACAGGCACCGGTTGGATCCGTCCGTCGTACAGTGCAGCTCCCATGATCCAGGATTAATCAGTCAGAAGTCAGCCAGAGAATGAAGCAAGCCCCTAGAAAACCCCTACAAAGCAGAAATTGCCAACCAACTTCTCTTTCAGCTCTTCAGCTCATCAATATTTCTGAGGCTTTAAGAGTTACCCTGCTTTAATAGAAATGCAAAGCTATTAATAGAAATCTCCATATGGAAATTCTTTGTACTGATTCAATTTCCTAATCCAATAGCTTTACTAGAGTCTTGAGAAGAGCAGGTATAGCCTGATCAAGCTAAGTCTTGTCTTCTTCAGAACAGAAATGATTCAAAAGTGTAGAAAGACCTTTTGTCCACTGAGGCAAATAAAACAGCAGAAAAAAAATTCAATTCAGATTTTGTTGTCCTTTGAGGTCTTTGGAGAAGCCATTCCTATGGCCAGAGGCAAGCCAGGCTACTTCACGGTGCAAATGTGACCATGAATTTATGCAGGTAGTTGCTCGTGTCTAAAACCACCAGAGTCCTCAAGGTGGACCTCAGACCAGAACACGTTGGTATCACTATGGGACACGCTGATGTAACAATGGATGAAGAAACGTATTCAGTGCGTGATTTACTGAACTGCAGCGAAACAGTTAATTTTTGTGAGTTTGACTGCGCATTCGTCATGTGGCAATTTGACTGGAAATTAATAGGATTATTTTTGGCCAGCTGAGGTTAATGGTATTACCTGTTTGGCTTTTATAAAATCTCCGTAATTCAGTAATATTTATCTAAGTCACCATAAAAGTATAGAAATTGATAGTAAAATTACAGACAGCTGGGTACAGGATGAAATGCAACAAATTAAACCAAACCCATGCTCTTAGGAAAACACAAATGCCAAATTAAGTATGTTAGGCTAACAGTTTAAATGATCCAATTTAACACTAATAAAGGTACTTTAGACCCAAGTCCTGCTTGATTTTATAGTGTATGAGCGTGCAGAGGAAAACATCTGCTGAGAGGTAGACAGCCTGAGCCCAACAGGGATGCCAAGGGAACGAGCAGCTCGGACCACTGCATCTTTCCATACTCATCCCACATATTCATAATAGGTTTTGATTAAAACTTCACTAGAGTAAACTACTTAGGCACAACTGATTTTTGTCCTGGAGGGACAAATATTTATAAGGGACAATATTTATAAGGGACAAGCATACAGAGCAATATATATATATATATATATATTTTAAGGCTTTGTTGAACAAAGCAGCAGCACCAAGGCATTAGGTAACTCTGAAAGATTTTGGTTTCAGATGAGTGTGGCTATGGCAAGCATGGCCCCTACCACCAGACAAGGTAAAGTGAAATGTTTCCACAAGGTAGTGCCCTAGCAGCAGTGGACCAGACTTGGCGCTTTCTTTCCACAGACCATTTGGTGTCTGAGATGCTGAACATGATGCAACATGAGAGCAGGGGAGGGGACACTGGAAAAGGTAACCCAGCCTGGATAGCATTAAAATGGGGTAAAGGGGGCAGGTCATCTGCAATAGGAGAGATGGCATGAGGCACACCTTCCTCTCCTGCCCTGGGGGTGGTGGCCACGGGCAGAGGAGCAGCTGCACTGCTGGGCTGTGCGTGTCCCCTGCTAGGTGCATCCAATGTTTTATACCTTTTTCCCTATTTTCATGTAGCTACTACACTCTCCACCTGTTGCTATTTACGTTTAATATGCAAAAAATAAATCACAGAATCACAGAATAGTCAGGGTTGGAAGGGACCTCTGGAGATCATCTAGTCCAACCCCCCTGCCAGAGCAGGGTCGCCTACAACAGGTTGCACAGGACAGCATCCAGGCGGGTTTTGAATGTCTCCAGAGTGGGAGACTCCACAACCTCTCTGGGCAGCCTCTGCCAGTGCTCCACTACCCTCAAGGTAAAGAAGTTCCTCCTCATGTTAAGATGGAACTTCCTATGTTCAAGCTTGTGCCCATTACCCCTCTTCCTATCAATGGGCACCACTGAAAAAAGACTGCTTCCATCCCCCTGGCATCCTCCCTTTAAGTATCTATAAGCGTTAATAAGATCCCCCCTCAATCTTCTTTTCTCTAGACTAAAGAGACCCAAGTCTCTAAGCCTTTCCTCATATGAGAGATGTTCTAATTCCCTAATCATCTTCGTAGCCCTTTGCTGGACTCTCTCCAGCAGATCCTTGTCTTTCTTGAAGATAGATTTTCTTGAAGAAAGATTTTCTTGAAGAAATAGATATTATGGGATGTTTGAGATTTTATACATGTAGAAGATCTACTCAGATCCTGGCTAGAAGATCATGGGAAGTTTTACTCTGGTGGACAAACATTAACAGAGGCAACACTTCATCATGCATTTGTTTCAAAGTGAGAGAAGAACAAAAATCCTAGATTTATAACCTTGGAAAATTTTATGTATTTCTTTAGGGGGAAAAAAAGAGAAAAAGAAAACAAGAAAGGAAAGTTAATAGATAAAGTTACTTCATATAGTCACCTACATCAATTACCAACGTGTGAAACCATTCTAATATTCTTTTACAAGTAATTCCATAGATATCAGTAGAGTCAGTAGATATAAGTAGAGTCACTCAACTTATTTTCATGAAGAAGTTTTTGCTATCAGCACCTTAGACTTGGAGCCTTGTGATTCTAGGTCTCCTGAGGACTTTTGACAGATTTACAACAGAGACAAGGTTGAGTGTGTTGACTTGCTGGAAAAAAAACCCCAACAACAAACATATTTATATTGCTGCATAAACATTAATAAAAATATGATCAACTGCAGCTCTAGATCTATGCCATGTGGACAATTCCCAGGGTGCAGTACCACAAAAAAAGAAAAAGAGTAGTGATATCTAAATTTAAGGATGTCTGCTATTTCCTATTATAGGATTGCATATTCAGGGCTTATACTGTGGCTGAACTCCTAGAGTTCAAGATGAAATTTTCCTTATTTAGGCTAAATTTAAAAAAAAAAAAAGGGGCTAAATGTAAGATTAAGGAAACAATATAATTTCTTACAACTAATTTTTTTTTCATAACTACTTTATGAAAAAAATATATATCCTTCACAATTGTGAAGAAGGAATCTGTGCCTGGACTTCTTCATGGGAAGAGATTATCTACATGTTGTCAGGTGCTCCAGGGTTTGGTCTATGAAATTTTCCTGGCAAGTGCCAAGCTGGAAGAGCTTCTCCTCCTCTTCAGCAGGGAGAAGGAAGGGTAAGCCAGTAAAATTCATGTCAGGAAGGGAGACGTTCATTAAGCAGAAATAAACAGGACCTGGGAGATAAAAAAGTCTCCTCTTGACCAGCGGAAGGGACAGAGATTGACATGCAAAGCCAGGAAAGAGTCAGGGTACACGTATGTTAGCATTTTAATTCTCTTAATTCTCTCTCTCTTTAATTCTTTTAATTCTCTATCTAACTGCTCTTCTACCTCTGCAAATCCCTGTGTTTCGGTTTCCATCAGTCAGCAGTCTCAGGACATCCAAAGTGGGCTCCTTTCAGATGAAGTTAAACTGAAAGATACGCTCCAGCTGGTCACTGCAGGATCAGACTAGAACTTGCCCAAAGCAAAATCTCCTAAAATGTGCACAGGGTGGTGAATGTCAACCACCAGCTGCACACAAACCGCTGTCCTCTGCAGATCTGCTCCTTTGGTCTGTACTCATTTGCTGACGTCCAAGAGACCGGGACCTCTCGGGATACACAGACAGGGAGAACACCCAAGGTCTGCGGGCTGGGACTTCTCTGACTAAGAAACCAGGAAGGGTTTGATGCCTGGCGAAGTATCAAAATAACAACACAGATTCAGTGGAAAAAAAAAAAAATATAGTAGAGGAACTAGAGTGAAAAGAGCGAGCTGGTAACCTGGCAGAAAGGTGAGGAGGGAACTAGAGGGGAAGGTTCAAACTGAAGAGGACTCACAGACATTATAGCTTGAAACTGTGTCTATGCTTTATAAGCATTTTATCAAACATTTGCTTTGATGCCAAAGCAAAATAGTGTCTCTCTCCAAAAACTCTTGCCCTATAATGGGATCTGTTTGAAGGGTTTTTTTTAAATAAATGCTGAAAATGCTTCAAGTTTCTCTGCTACCAAATTAAAGCTTAGGGAGTTAGACTCATAGCCTATTAAAATTCTGTTTAGCATGCACATTTTAACACAGATGTTTCAATAAAAGGGTTTTCCATGTAATTATCTAATGACTTTCTATGTCAATCATGATAGGTCCCAGGTTTGTGACTTGCTCCTGAGAGTTAAACAGAAAATAAATATACCAGTTTTTACCAACTGCCCTTCCAATTTGAGCTGAAAGCTGTAAATAGTCTCATGGATGTATCTGATTCAATTTGCATTGCTGAGAAAGTAAATCCTATGAGAAAGAAAACTAGGCAAAAAGATGTGCTATTTTCTTTTCATTCAGTCAATGTTCTTCCATGTTAGATGAGAACATACTGTGCCGTATTTTCAATTTAACTGCATTCCACAGTTTCTCCACTCCCCAATATTTTCATCCAAATACTTACAAATCTGCAGATGTTGGCATTGCATGCCTGAACATTACTTCATTGAGCTATAGGATAAAGGGATACTTCCCCCACGTCACATCTCTGTATGAACTAATGCTCCCAAGGAAACCAAGAAGCTTACAAGTGTTGGTTGAGAAGAAATAAAGCAAGTCAGACAGCACCCAACCAGAGATGCACAAGAGAAGGAGATGCAGCATCGAGCAAATCAGGAGGACAGCTGTGTCTGAGAGATTTAGCTCAACCAGGAGACAAGCTAAAGGTTTCAGGAAGCTGCATGGAGATAAACTGAGACTGGAGAGTAGATTCTTCCATCTTCAGCATCCGGTAACGTGCGCCAGACAGTGAAGAGCTGCCTTGGCCATCACCTTCACTAGTGATGCCAGGAGAACCTTAACTCAGGCCATGCCCTCCTGCAAAAAGGCAGCCCTAAGTCTGTCTGACCCCAGTGACTGCCTCCCAAACCGCAGAGCTACGCTGCTAGCTGCTTAATGGAAGGGCAGAGCAGAGGGATCTGGCATACCTCGGGACCACAAGGAGTAACACCCCCATGGTTTACTGTTTTATGACAGCCCATCCACAACATCCCATCAGTCCGTTACTGCCCAGAGGTGCCAATGTAACTAAGGCAGTAAAAAAGGATGCCATGTTATCTAAGCCTCTGCATTACTGCTGGCAGTAGCACAGAGGCTCTTTCCTCACAGTGAGAAAAGATTTCTATGTAATGAAGGTATTTTCTGACAAGTTTCTAAAAATCAAGACTTCTGCTTACAAGAGCAACCAGGTTCACACACTGTTCCCATGGCCAATCCTTACAGACTCCCAAATAAGCAGATTTATAGCAAAGACTGGAGAACAATTTATATGTCCAGATTTCTTTTCAAAACTTTTTTCATGTACTTTCATGCCAGCTATCAGGGACCCATTTTTCACACACACACACCCCCCGCTTTTCCCATGTAAACGGGGCTCTGCACCTCACAGTCCCTGCTATTGTTGCTGAAGAGACCTTGCGCGCTGCTCAGCTGCATGCCCAGAGCAAGCTTAGGAATAAGAGCCACTGTTTTTCTGAACAGCGGTCAGTGAGGCGCTCCTCCTCCGAGGGGGAATCCGTGATGGTAGACCTGTACTACAGGATGTCTGGAGAGGTCTCTATCTAAATCGAAAGAGGGGCTTAATTACTATTGTGTTGCAATATTGTAACATGTAAAAAGAAGTAACTGATAAAGTATTCTAACAAGCAAAAAGAAGAATAAGTGGAAACTTGCTAAAAATATGAAGGTAATATTTGTGTGACTCATCATCCAAAAATTGTGTGAATACTGTGCCCGCAGAACCTTAACAAAATTGAGAAAAAAATAACATTTGCATTTGTTTATCAAACAGTTTAGAGTTATCCAGTTATTGGGATTTTTTCCCTTTTCATAAAGAGTGCATTAAAAGGGGAGCTCATTGTCATTGTGCTGTTGCAACATCCGTGCTAATAGGGCTGTCCATCTTTTCAAAGAGCTGCTTCTTTGAAGGAAGCTACAGTAAATGGTTTAGGGAATTCACCATTCAGTGGTTCCCTCAAGTGCTGCATCCATCTTTCACTGATTAATAATGAAGCATTAATGAAAATGTTTCTGTGTCTCCATGCTCCCACCAATTAAATGCGATGCAGAAAAAAATACAGCCTTTGGAAATTGTTATTTGTCTCACTTGCCAGACAAGCAGTGGAGAAAGTAATTCTTTACTGGGAATATTGGTAAAATAAGACCTGCATTTAGGGGATTCAGACTGGTAAAGATGGATTTTTAAGCTGACATTTAAGAATCACTGACTCTCAAATACCACATTAGCAATCAAGAAATCAACAGTGTTTAGAAGAAATATAATTAGCTCAGCATGCTCCGCTTGAAACCACTACTGTAGCTATCAGCTGCACCAAATGCCAGAAGAGGAGAAATGGAGAATTTGTTTTCCGTTGAAATACATTATATTTTACTTTATTAAAGGCATGAGAGCTTGAGACATTAATATTTCTGAGAAACTGCTGGCGCTAGCTTAGATCAGGGTGGATTTTTCTCCGTTAACTGAGCAAATTCTGGGAAAGCAATCCGTCTTTCTTTTGCTTGGTCTGTGCTAAATGCATTGCCGTGACATGGTGCGAGACAGCCGGGCAGAATGTGTGGTAGGTTATTAATATGTTTTCATTTCATTTATGTACAGAAGTTACCGAGAGCGTGTTTTATATGTAATTGCATTATGCATTATCTGAATAGACCTTCTTATTCCAGAATTAAGTGCGGAGGATGTCAAGCAAACAGACCACGAAAGCCAGTACTTCTGGACACAGCTGGTAAAGCTTACGTGTAAAGAGAGAGGAGTAATTGGATGCAAGGCAGTAAATATTTACTCAAATCCAGTCAACATTGGTAGTGCTTTAATTTGACAGCTGCTTTGAAACTTATTCGAGTATATGGTGGTCTCAGATCACTGCAGAGTTGAAAGCTGCCACCCTTCCTGGATTTCTTAGCAAAGAAGATATGGATTAAATCCTAAATGTGTCTGGGAATTGAACTGTGCTGTACACTCAAAGCTGATTGCTCCAGTATATAATGTAGGATGACAATTAGCTTCTGCTGTACCTCTTCTCCAAGTGAAAAGAGGCCTTAAGTTCTTCACTGTCTATCACTTTAGCACTTTTCACAAATATCTTTAGTGCATTTGAATTTTGTAGGGAGAGCTGGAGCATGAAATCACACTTCCTTAATTTGCTCAGTGCCAACACCGCACTTATCTCAGTACGGAATGAAAGGAAGTGACACCCTTCGTGCCCTTGGACCTCACCACTGCTAAAGGCTCTGTCTCTGCAAAATCAAAGGGTGCAGTTACCCAGGGGAAGCAAGCCACCAATCGGTTGCTGATAAAGCCCCACTTCGGCCAACAGGCGCTTAATCCCACTGATAGCGTGAGAAGTCTGTTGGTAACAAATTCATAGGGCCACAGACCGACAAAGAGTTTTCTAGAATAGGCAAGAAGTTTGAAAAGTACTGGGTGGGAGAAGAGTGACAGAAAAGGGAAATGTGCATTTGAGGAGGAGGAGGGCAGGGACAGAAGTTACAGGGTCACGGTGCTCTTAGGCTGCAAGCCAGTGTTCCTAGGTGCTGTGGTCAGATTAATAGCAATGCATTAGTTTTAAAACGCTGCTCTGAAATGTCACCTTCATCTCCATTGATCTCTATTACCAAACAGGTCCTTCACTGTCACTTGTGACAAAAGGCATTAGTCAATGAAAAGCTCTAAATAAACTTGAGGAAGACAAGCAAGCTCTTCTCTCTTAGCCACACACAATAACATTACAAAAAAGCCTGAGAAAGTAGGGCAGTGGAAAAAAGCATCTAGCACTGAAACTAAAAATTGAAATGTTCTATTGTAAACCTGTCGGGCTTATAAAAAAATATTGGGGGGCAGGGAGGGGGGCGGGGTGGGAAGAGTCCCCCTCCAAAAAAGATGTTTTTGTCTGGATAAGGAAATACCCTACTGAAATATTTTTGATAGATTTACTTTAATCCCCACATTACAGCGTGATAACTGGTACCCACACACCTACTGCAAGATGTGCTGAGGCTGAAGTTATGTTTGAACCAGTGAACCATCTTCAATTAAACATGGAGAAGGAATTGGTAGCTGGAAGTCGGCGACCGTACAGGATACTTCAGTGGCGTTTTCAGACCACGTGGCCTCTGTCACCTCTTACAGAAACACTCAAGCTCCGCGTGCCATGGCATCTCTCCTGCTGCATGACAAGATATTCACCTCGTATGTAACCAGAACGATGTGTTCCTCTGTATACTTCTGGGCACGCTGTGAATGATGTTGTAGGATAGGCAGCTCTCTGGCCATATGCCCCAAAATGTATGTGCTCTCCCATTTCAAACCCAGGGATGCACCCATTGTTCGCACAACAGACAAAACTTGTATTTCGGGTGAGACCAGGTCAAAGGCTGGCTCACAAATCACACCCTGGAGCTGTGGGCTTGGGAAATGTATCATTAGTGTTTAAGCACAACAGCTGCCGGGGGGGACAGGACATTGTTTAAATTTACCCCGTGGGTGTTTGCAAGGTCGATGCTCCATTTTCCTGTCCCAATAGTCTATTGCGATATTTGTTCTCTGAGCAACAGACTTTGTCTTTGCGCTCGAGATAGGTGGTGTTGCTACACGTACTCGGTGTTCAACCCCCAAAAACATGTTAGTAAAACCAGGGTGAGTCAGTTGTGGTGTACAGGCACTTTCCACCTTCTGCCTGCAGTCAGCCTCTGCCAGGCTACGCTCCTCTGGCCACGTTAGCTGTGGAGGATTACCTGCCTGCCCTTGTGCAGAACGTGCCACCATTTAGGGGGCACATAAGGTGAAAACTTTGTTTTAACAGAACAGTTGCCTCCTAAGGAGGAAAGTAGCAGGCTTTAGGTAACGATTTGGAAAGCTGTTTGCAGGAATTCCTATGATCAGTCTGGTCAGGCACAGCCACATAGGAAATAAAAACAGTTTTGGAGATATTCTTGTCATCGCTTCATGTCCGTGTGATGAGCTGAGAGCAGTGGCACTGCTGTAAGCACTAACATATCCATGAACTGCCACCACATCCGCTTGTCAGAGCTTGGGTATTTCAGAAGCTGTCACCAAAGAGGAGTCTCCAGGGAAATGATGTTTCTCTGTTCTTCCCTTAAGTCTTAAACTGAAGGCAGACAAAGGTGGCTGCAAATCCCCCTGATGGTTGCCCAGTCAGAGGGGCTTCTCCACAGCAGTGAAGGCTGAAGCACGGTTCGAAGCAATCCTTTCTGTAACACAGCCCCAAGACTACTTTTCTCTGCTGACACATCCTCCATAGCAGAAGAAAATGAATGGAGGCAAGATGAAGAGGTTAGGAGGGAGGGTGCGCACGTACTGGCTCCACACCGCCCAGTAGGGTGCAACGGGAAAGCTCTGGGCTCCCTGCGGGCCACCCCAAGCCCCTGCCCTACACCTTTTCACAGTTATTTCCTGTGCTCTCATACTCTCCAGCACACATGTTAAACCGCAGCTTCTGGTTCTTGTTTTCCATAAATATTGCAGTGGAGAATTAGCTGAATTTAATTACAGTTATCACGAAATAGCAAGCATTAATCAGATGCCAGTAGCAGCTGTATTTTGCTCTTTTGAAAGCAAGGAACTATTTAAAAACTATTTCATTAAAAGCAGAAAACTATTTTAAAAACAAAGCAAAAAGCATTCTATTTATAGCGTGGCATTATCCCAGTGCACACAAACACCCTCAAAATAATAATAAAAAGGCCCTCTTAATAGGATGCTGTTGAAGTAAGAGCCTCTTGTGGGAACAAAATCTAGAGAAACATTTAGCTGGACTGTGCACAGAGAGAGAACAACATAAAATATATCAGTTTTCTCATCTCTTAGATTTAGGCTGCTGACACGTACCATGTGTAGAGATGCCCACCTAATTACAGAATCATAGCGTTCTTTAAATGTGCCTAAATTGCTCTAATTCACACATCAGTTCCTCCTTTGCACTGCAAGAAACATGTCAGTGCAATGAGGATCAAGCCCTTTATGGATAAAAAGCAGTTTGCTTTTGAGATCCTCTGCTCATCAGCTTTCCAATTTCCCTCCTCCTCGTGCAACGTGGGATCCATCTGGGATCAGACGTAAAAGCGCAGCAGCGCTGTGGGAGGTTCCCACCCGCAGACCCCTGAGGACAGTGGGCAGGACAACATGTCTCAAGGGTGGTTTTAGGGGAATGGCTGCAGATGATCGCACGCGGCACGGCTTGTTGCCTGTCTCCTGCCAGAGCTTTGGGGTTCAGCACCAGATGGATTCTTCTGTAAGGTTTCTGTATGCATAAAACTAAGAATGTATATAACCATTGAAGGAGTTCTGCTTTAGGCACTCAAAATTAAGACAATACAGACTACACAGCATGTGGAAGATCAGTTATTCATTGTTGTTCACATGAATTACGATTTAGATCCTGGTTTTACCTTTCCAGAAGCTGACAATCGCATCTTTTACAAGCACCCCTTCTAGTGCTTGTAAAGATGCAGCTTTTATGATACAACTATTACTACTTTCGATCAGGCCACGCACCGGACAGCGCAGCAATTTCATACGGCTGTGTAACAACAGTTGCACGCAGCCAAAGGGATAACTACGTCACAGGGAGTGGGGAACGGGTGTACTGCACAGCTATACATAATCATAACTGGGAATAGGAAGTGCACCTCACTCATAGTTCAAACACCATCAAGCACATAAGCCCCCAGAACTTCTCATCCTACAGACACAGGAGACAGTCTCAGAGGTCCACTTGTCCACAGGCTGATGGGACGGACCGCGGGATTTGCAGAAGCATTTTAACAACTAGTTTATTTTCCTCACAGCTGAACTATACTATAAAACATGTCAAGGCAGGGTTGCGGTGCTTTATGGACACGCAATTTGGGGCATGAGGCCAAGGTAAGATACGGCTTTGCATAATTCTTAAGTTGTAAAACAGTTTACACAGATTGCTTTTTTAACACTGGTACTTTTAACTCTCCTCCTGCCTTTGAAACCACTTCTGCTGCTTTCTAGGGCGCCTCAGGAGAAGCCCCCAAGTTGTAACACATTTCATGAGCGCAGAGATATAAAAATGTGAACCATCAAGTCTCTGCCTATCCCAGATGAAGAAACTTCCTGTGATTCTTCACTACAGTGACACAGAAAGAGAAAGACTTAACATCAATGTCAGGCAAATAATTCAGAGCGACGTCAGGTAAGTAATATAAACAACCTTCTCCCCCGCCACTGAAAGTTAAAAGTTAAAGTTAAAATAATACATCAGGATATCATCTAATATAGTTTTTCCTCCAGGCCACATACTTGCATTAATAATTTTAGGTTTCTAGCTCCTGACACACTGCCATGAGCACTTTGCATTGGTTATTTCCTCCCTTTTTTGACAAATGAGCCCACCTCTTAAAGATAAGTCTGAGACACCGTCCTGTCCTCCCAAAGCCCAGTTATTAGTTTCCATACATACTTCCTAAAGAATCCTAAACACCACAAACACTTGCCAAGGCCACACGTGGGTTTGGCAAGTAAAAGAAAGCACACGCAACGGAACGCACACAGGTTTACAGATAACTCACCCCTTGGCACCACAGTGCCAGGGAACCTGCCTGCACTGAGGCGCTTTTCCACAGGGAAAGGGAAGGGGACATCTGACTTCAATGGAAAGAAGAAAATTATATATATACACACACACTGACTGCCTCCTCCACGCTGCGTCCCTTTGTTCTTCGCCACAAAGAGCCTCCTGCCTGCCTTCACCCCCATCACGGCAGAGTCTTCATCCAGAGCCCAGGTCCAAAGTCTTCAGCGCCTGAAAAGTTTAGGCAAGTGTACTGGTGAGGGGGAGATGCTAAACAAGAACTACCCAAAAATACACCTGCCTTCTGATACAAGTCCCACTGCCTCCTGTTTTTCTTGGATGACTCCCCATGCAAATTCTCACAAGTAAAGCCTTATTTAGCAATAAGATAAATCGCAATTGTCACTGCAGAAAAAAACCCAAAACGGCTGATTATCTTTAAAGTAACCCCTCTGAATCCTTCAAAAAGTGCCGAGGTCTTTCAGATTTGATTTTTAAAATGTCCTGTCGTAGGTAAACAGAGAGAGAAAATAGATCTTTGAATGAATGAGTGCTGACAGCTTTAAAGGAAAAAAAAAGTAAAAATCGAGCTTTGGTTTTGGAGCCTGCTGTGCATCGGAAACATTAACCTACTTTGAGTAAAGTTTGCTAAGTGAGCAGCAGAGAAAGCAAGCAGGGCACGCTAAAGGGACTTGCGGGTAACTCCTTCCTCGTGCCTTTCGAGCTGCAGGGACCAAACACAAGGAGAAAAACCCAACTGAAAACCTGGCTGCCATCCAGAAGTTTAAAGCCTTTGAAAGAGCCCTGTGGTGAAAATGCAGCTACTTAACATTTTTATTTTTCCCATCTGTTTGGAAAAAAAAGGGAAAGACTGGATTTAATTATAATTAGTGGTCAAAAAAAGGAGAAAGTTTTTTTGTTTGTTTGATTTTTGGCACCGGTGACTGTAAAAACCTGCCTCAGGTTGTTTGCAGGGGTTCAGATACCCGTTTGTCTCTACGATGAGATACCAAAAATTATTACTTATTGAAATGTGTAATCCCTGCTAAGAACAACACTGCCCACATTTCCAGCTCGTTCTGAGGATTATTGACATTTCCTGAATAGAAAAAGGGACAAATAAGTATGGACCCTGAAACACAGTGAACATTTTTATCACGACAAAAGACAAGCAATGTACTGTAAATTGGAAAACAGCTTTTAAGACATCATTTTCCTGGCAAAATTGCTTTCCTTTATGGATTATTTTTTTACAACTCTGCATTAGAT
The DNA here is from genome assembly GCA_008711295.1 of Anarhynchus alexandrinus. NCBI lineage: Eukaryota > Metazoa > Chordata > Aves > Charadriiformes > Charadriidae > Anarhynchus > Anarhynchus alexandrinus. Next base: position 3,744,019 of record VUYV01000005.1, read on the forward strand.
GCTTCAAAAAAGGACTTTCCAACTGAGTATAAAGAAAACTTATATCCCTCTTTAACACAACTCCATTGACTTTTCACTTGTAGTTTGCCTCTTTATGCTAATTACCATATGCCCTCTATTATAGGAATAGATCCTTGCAGGGGATGCAATTAAAGATGTAAAAGATACTTCCACTCAGGTTTCCTTTTTCCCTCCTGGAGTTTCTAAGTTTCTGGCATTCGATTTTTAAGAAAGCTTTTAAGTCTGAATGTGCGGCATCATATTTTACAGGGCAGGAGTCTGTATCGTAGCCCAGATAGCAGCTGATGAATTTCAAAGGCTTCTTTTCAGATGAACATCTAAAACTCTGGATAGTTATCAAGCTCCCCCAGCCTCCTGTTCTCTGGAAGGGAGAGGGCTGTGTGTACGGACACAGATTGTATCACAGGCTGTCCAGCAGTTGAATCTCAGGCTGCTGATTTTAGGCAGGTCAGAATTCGTGTACAGAGAGACATGATCTTTTGATATTTCTGTTTCAGAAAATTGAGATGTTCGCAGAACCAGAGAACACAGAATGCCTCTCGGCTTTCACCAAACAACTCTGAAGCCCCTGAAAGGCTTGCTTTGGGTTTGGAGCAGCAGTCAGATAGAAACACTGATTACTTTTTATTTAACCCACTCAACTGCAAGCAAGCCTAAGTACAGTGCACTAAAGCTTTGTCTCTGTTCGAAGCCTACTAGAAGATGACATTTCTATTTAGTGCATATACAATTTAAAGAAGCATAGCGATGAAAAGAAACAAAACTCAGAACTGCAATTTTCTGCATAAAAACTCTGTCCTCAGCATTTTAGACTAAGCCTAAAGAAGGAATACCTGAAGGGGTGAGAAGGAATGACAGACTAGAGATGATGGAAAGACTTTGAAAATTATTCCGAAGTCTGTGGGGGAAAAATCAGTGATACAAACTATGCCGTTGCCTGGACAGTGGCTGAAATAACCGAACAGGGAGATCTCTGAATCCACGCACAAAGCACTACAGCAGTGCAGACGTTGACATCTGCATCACATTCCCAAGAGCCCCCGCTTGCCTGTGCATGAGCATGTGCCCTTATTTAGTGCTATCGCACAGTCCTTGGTAGGTTTTTACCATCTATGGGAGGGACTTTTTCTCTTTT